>VZTV01060169.1:29463-47740 GCA_013400875.1 Anhinga rufa
GCCCAGTGCTTGTGGGGCAATGCCCTGGAGGAAACACAAGATGTTCCAGGCACCCCTTGAACAGCCCTTTAGCTGCAGTTTCAGTTTTTCATCCCACATCCCATGCAGCTCAAATCGGAGGTGTGCACGGATGGCATTTTTTTTTAACCTAACTCCTTCTTGCACCGTAAGAGATTCAGCCACCAGAAGCAGCTCATAAAAAACCACAAAAAGGCACGGAACGTTCAGCACTGGGGGGAAAAGGACCCCCGCCGGTGAACACAGTCCCCCACCCATCCCTCCCACCCTGTCCCGGGCAGTGGACAACTCACGGGCAGCCGGTGGCGGCCCCACTCGCAGCGAGATCCTGGTTTTATGATCCGGGATATCCCCTCAGCCGCCTTCCCCCAGCAGCCGCGAGGAGCTCGCAGCCGCGGTGCTGACGTCAGAGGCTTTTCCTGGCTTGGATTTGAAGGGAAAGGAGGAAAAAAAGGGGAGGGCGAGAGAGGCCAACTCCACAGGGAACTGTAATAGCAGTCTTTGGGCTGGCTGCCTCCCAAACCTGCAGAGGGTGCGCCCTGGAGGGTTTTTTTGGGAGGGAGGAAGGCTCGGTCGTTTGGGGACGGCTGGTCCCCACGCTCTGGCACCCCATGCACAGGGAAGTCAGGCACCCCAAATACTGGGGGCCAGCTACCCCCATCCTTCAGGGATTTCTTTTGGCTAGAGGAATCAGGAAAAAAAAGCAATCCTGCATCTGGTGGGGCATTTCCAGGCTTCCTGCCTGGCCCAAGAGAATCCTTGGAGAGAAAAAAAATCCCAAAGCAGCACACTCACCCCAAAACACATGGAGGGGGGCAAGCCGACCCCAGTGGTCCCCCCCATCAACTGTCACCGCCACATACCGCTCCCACCCTGAATTTCCAGCGTGGCTGAACATCTGCTTGCCTTTTCTTGTGGTTTCTTGAAGCATTTTGAGTGAATTTAATACTCATGGCAGGTGCCTGAACGGCAAAACGCCAGGGGGGAGCAATGTGGGGGGAAGCTGGGGGAAGCACCAGGAGCGCAGGCAGCAGCAACTCCCCGGAAAGGGCATGGGGGGGGGGGGTGCTGTTGTGACCTCCCCATCGAAATAAAGCTTGAGCCTGTGCTGGGGAGGCTATTTTTGGGAGAGGTGCAGCCTGTGGTTAGTTTTTCCACTGCCTATCCCAGCACCGGTGTTTTGGCCCCTGGTCTTCAACTGCCCCATTTTCCACCAGACCTGAACTGTCCCCACTCAGGGTGGCATCCTGATGTGAAGATGTCCCTGCACTGACTGGTCCTACCTCCTCATCAAGCCAACAGCAGCCCTGACCAAAGGGCACTGGCAGCCTTCTCTGCGTCATCGGCACGACTTGCACAATCCCCAATGCCAACCGGCCGCGGTGGCTTTGATGGAAGTTTGTTGACGAAGAAGGGGGCTCCAGGGGACTCAATCTACCCAACGGGTGGATTTCGACCTGCAGATAGTGTTGAAAGTATGCCCTGCTCCATGACATGCTGGGGATGGCAACACAGGAGAGAAGGAAACATACTCTGCCTGTGATGAGCCCCATGGAAAGATCTTCTCTGGTGGCATCAAGCTACAGTCAGCATTCACCAGAGAAGCCAAACTCCTGAGAAAGGCAGCTCTTCCAAGTTAATGGCACCAGGCTGAGACGGGATTTCTGGGTCCTTGAGCTTCCTCTACCATCCAGACTCCACACTCTCAGTGGTTGTCCTCCTAAACCATCTTACCCTTGCTCCCCAGTAGTGGGTCTAAATATTTCACCCCATGGATGCAGGGTCACACACATTGTGATAAGGTGCTGGGGGATGGAAACACCGCTAGTCCTCTCCCTCATGGTGGGCACCAAAGCACTTTTCAACACAGACACAAGCCCATAAGGCTAGTGCTGCACAGAAAACTCTGTGACAGCTCCTCCTCATCCTCACCAGCCCTGACCACTGCCAGCAGAAACTACCCCTTCCAGGGCTGTACCCTTCCCAACGGGATGGGACAGAGATGTTGCATGCAGGTAATAAGTGCCCCCTGCCAGGGCTACTAATAATACGGAGAAATGCTGGGGGAAGCAGGATAATTAAAAGCCATGCAGCAAGCAAAGGGAGATGGGAAGATGTCCTGCTCCTGCGTGGGAGCATGCTGCAGACCCCTGGCACACCAAGCTCCTGGCTCACCCCACCAAGCCCAGGTCCTGCAAAGAAGGTTTTCTCCACAAACCCCTTCCAGAAACCTCCTTAGCTCCAGCAAAAAGCGACAGCAGACCCCCGTTTGCTGCAGGACCACTGCCCTGCAAAGGCAACTTGCTGGCAAAGCTCTAGGGCAGGTATCTCTGAGCTGCCAGTTTTGGATGCACGACTATGGGCACGGCCTGATCCTGTACCCTCTCCCAGCGCCCTGCACCCGGCTACCGCCAGCAACAGGGACAAAATTCTTTGGTCTGAGCCACTGCTGCTCTTGCGCAAAAACCCAGCGCTGAGGGACGCTGTGCTGGCGGGCACTGTGAGGTGTCCCCTGCCCACAAGAGCTTGCAGAGCAAATAAAGGTGGTTTTCTTTCAAGATCAAAGGGGGTGAAATGCCAAAGGTTGCAGCCATTCTTGCTGGTGGGACACTGGTGTCTCTACTCGCTGAACAGAGCCTGCCTGGCGTGTACAGCATTGACTCTTGTCCTCGGCCTGATTGACACCCTGTCAACATGGGAGATGGGGGGGCCAAACTGGCGGGAGGAGGAGAAGGGTGGATCGAGCGTTGCTTTTGAGGAAAGAAATTAAGCCAGTGCAGAGCTTGGGCTGCTCGGGGCCTGCAAAGCGGGGAGCTCCTGAAACTCAAAGCTCCCTGGAAATGCATCTTGCAGCTGGGCTCGCAGGGACATAAAAAGGCAAGGATGCAGCTGCAGCTCTTCCTCCAGCTCAGGAATCAGCAGCCACTGGGGACTTGGAGAGAGATGGGTTTGATGGATGAATTATTTTATGGATAAGGAATTGGCTGGATGGCCACATCAAAGAGCTGCTGTCAACAGATCAATGTCCAAATGGAGATCAGTAACAAGCAGTGTTGGTCGGGGGTCTGTACTGGGACCAGTACATAGACAGTGGGATTGAGTGTACCCTCAGCAAGTTTGCAGATGACGACAAAGTGGTGCAGTTGATAAGCTTGAAGGAACGGAGGCCAACCAGAGGGACCTTGACAGGCCTAAGGAGTGAGACCATGTGAACTTTATGAAGTTCAACAAGGCCAAGTGCAAGGTCCTGCACTCGGGTTCGGGCAATCCCAGTATCACGAATACACTGAGAGCTGCCCTGCAGAAAAGGACTTGGGGATACTGGTGGACGAAAAGTCAGACATGAGCTGGCAATGTGCACTCGCAGCCAAGAAAGCCAAGCGTATCCTGGGCTGCATCCGAAAAAGCGTGGCCAGCAGGCTGAGGGAGGTGATTCTGCCTCTCTATTCCGCTCTCATGAGACCCCACCTGGAGTACTGAATCCAGCTCTGGGGTCCCCAGTACAAGAAAGACACAGACCTATTAAAGTGGGTCCAGGGCAGGTGCCACAAAAATCATCAGAGGGTTGGAACACCTCTGAAGACAGGCTGAGAGAGTTGGGGTTGTTCAGCCTCGAGGAGAGAAGGCTTTGGGAGACCTTATTGCAGCCTTTCAATATATAAAGCAAGCTTGTAAGAAAGATGGAGAGAGACTTTTTACTAGGGCCTGCAGTGACACGACAAGAAGCAACGGTTTTAAATTGAAAGAAGGTAGGTTTAGATGGAAGATAAGGAAGAAATTTTTCATGATGAGAGTGGTGAGACACTGGAACAGATTGCCCAGAGAAGCTGTGGATGCCCTATCCCTGGAAGCGTTCCAGGTCAGGTTGGACAGGGCTTTAAGCCACCTGATCTAGTGAAAGATGTCCCTGGCTAGGGCAGGGAGTTTGGACTAGATGACCTTTAAAGGTTGTTTCCATCCCAAACACTTCTCTGATTCTATGACTGCCTGATGACCAGGGTGGCTGGGTGGTGGCGTGGCCCTTCCCCAGGGTTCTCCACATTGGCTTCCTCCCAGCTCCCAGCTTGCCTCTTCATCGAGTGGGGTTCAAACTAGATTCAGGATAAACAAAGAGATTAAAAAAACCTTGCTGGAACAGGAATCTCTGAGCATTAGGAAAATGGGCTAAAAACTCCTAAGGACCAGAGTCCTACAATGCTGCAGCCTGGGACATGGTCTCAGACTGCAAAAATGGGCTCCCCGTTACAATCAAGCCGGTCTCCTCCTGGGCCGCAAACCAGAAGCAGAAAGCATGCTACTGGTGCGCCAGACAAGCACGTTTTAAATCACATCCTCACTTGCAAGCAGTGATGCCCTGGCATGCCATGGCTGCTCCTGGCCACTGTTTGAGGCAAAAACAGCTAAAAAAGGAATTGATGGCAAACTGTAGAGATCCCTTTGCTTCTTGTCACTTAAATGAACTGCCTCTTGATACAGAAGATGGACAGAGTCATCTAATCGTATTCCTGTCATTCACAGGAAGGATTTCCAGCAGTGGCTTTATAAAAGCCAGCAAATGCCCTGACATCTCAGAAAGAGAAATTGCAACGATTCGCACAAGCAAAAAGTCTGCTCCGAATAGGAGATGCCAGAGCCACCACGGGATACTGCTACTTACTCTACTCCCCATGCCAGCAGGGAACGCAAGGAGGAGGTCGTGCAGCAAAGTCCAGCTGGCTGTGATGGACCGTGCCCAGGTGATTTTGGACACCACTGAAGGAGAAGGACCACGTCCTCCAGGGAATGGCAGGAAGCCGAGGAAACCCATTCCGCCTACAGTGCCGCTGCTGAGCATCATGCGAGCACCGCAACAAGCGGGGATGCCACGTGCCACAGGAACGGTATACCCAGGCAAAGCAAATCCAACGGTGGGATGCTGCAACCCCAAAGCGCCTTTTAAGACTGATACCGCTTTTGGGACAACATGGAGGTGAAGTGGTAATTGCACAGCGCTTTTCAGGCCAGAGGAGCCTGCAGTTGGCAGCACCATGCTGCTTCTCCCCGAAATGCTGAAAAGTTTGCAAGAGAGCATCTGACTGCTCAAGAAACGCCCAGGAACGCTTACTTATGAGCACGCTTTTGCTTTGACTTTCTTTCATCGGGGTATTTGCATAAAACTGGCACTGCCTTTAGGGAAATGCAAACTCCCTGCAGAAAGGGAAGCGTTTGAATGTGCTGGCTGCTCAGAGGCGAAGGGCAGGGAAGCAACGCTTTTATCACCTGAAAATTAAATAAAGGCTGAGATGTGAAGCCTCCCCACCCTGCTCAGCAGGAAAACTTCCTCAGCTCCTACGGCCGGATCCAGCAGGGCTGGGACAGGCAGGACGCAGCATTTTATCCGTGCTCTGCACATCCTCCCCAGCCCCAGGGGTAAGCTTTAATGGCCTGGAGACACGCAAGCTGCTCTGGCTCTGCTCGGGCTCCCGGATGGTTTCAGAGGCGTTTTGACACCCCGGCGTGGGTGGCATTTCCCGGCCACCCTTGCTGTGCTGGAGCAGGCTCTAACCATGCTGAAAGCAAATGAGTTTCCCTGGATAAATTAAGCCACAACCCCAAATTAATCATTTATGATGAAGCCAGCAGCCAACTACTGAGGATAATAGATGTTTTTGGGTATGCACATGCTCTTCCTCTGTGCAGGGACGAAAGGCAAAGGAGGTAAATGAAAAAGCAACCCCAGTAACAAGCAAAAAAGCTGAAGCTGTTGTGCAGGGAAAAGGCTCTTCATACAAGACCCAAGGGAGAGGCAAGACCACGGAGCCTCATCCCAAAAACCCAGCAATGCTCCAACCATCCCACTGGAGGCTGCTTGAGACTAAGCTGCTGCACTGGGCTCTGAAAAGCTGGTGGGGCCAGCCGTGCCTCGCCACGGAGCATCGCAGTCGGCGGCAAGTGCAGGGCAGCATCCCCTCAACATCCCTGGTTGCATGTGCCATGAGAAAAATGGAACCATGCCTAAAACCCAGGCTGCCCCATCATGGTCCCTTCCCATCTTCAGCCCCGCTGCACTTGGCACCACCAGTTCCTGCCCTGGACTCCTTGCTCAGCGGTGCCAGGTGCTCCCAGAGGTACAGGCTCCAGAGGGGAGCCACACGACCTACCCTGGGTGTTCCCGGTCTGCCAGAAGCAGAGGTTGTCAGGAGCGGCTTGGCCGACTGGGTTAAATACTTGCTTTGAGATGCAACCAGAGTAGACCCTGCCTCTCCACTCCCAGGGGCACCCAAGATGGTTTCAGTCTGGGGAGGGAGGCACACAGCCATTCCCAATCCTGCCTGCCACGGGTACACCCCAGGAAGGGCTTTTCTCCATCTCTTCTTCATGCTGCTTCCTAAAGAGCCAGACTGCAGTGAACAGAAAATGCAACATTGAGGAAAATCTATGGAGACCTTGCGGAAACACCCAGCGCTGACTTAGGGCTCTATCAATTCCCCCATTATAAGCTCATGCAGTATGGAGAAGCAGCTAAATAAGGGCATTCCTATTAATATACCTGTCTCCACACTGAAATTCATGCTATTTTAACTCTCTTAGCAGAAAAAAAACACACTACAGCGCCCTACAGGAGCCGTATAGAGAGTACCACAGCAGCCAGCACAAAGGACGTTTTGCTGTTTTACAAATAATTTAAATTTGGCATCGCACATGACAACCAACAGCGCACCCAGCCCAGGGACACGCTGTCCCACTGTGGTCCAGCCCAAGGGAGCAGAGACAAGGGGCGCTCAAGGTGTCCCCTCCAGCCACAGGGCTCATCCGCTCCAGTGCAAAGTCAGCTGCCCCATGGCTTGACTCAGCCTCGCTGGCACAAAAGCCTTGAGAGGTTGACGGCCGCCTTGGCGAGGGCACCCAGGAGCCGATCTCGCCTTGGGGGATTTATAAAACAAACAAAAAAAAAATTATATAAAAAAAAGTTTATTTTCAGCTTGATCTGTTCCCACCGCGTTTCCCTGCAAACAGGCAGCTGTACTGGCACGGCTCCACGGGCAGCACGGGGACAGGGATGGGCAGCCAAGAGCTGCTAAATGAGCACTGTAATTAAATGCCAAGGCACGGTGTGAACAGAGAACAGGCAGGAATTTCCCTGGTATTTTCTTTTATCAGCTGGTCGATAAAACACCTCCCGCCCCTGTTTCCAGATCTACCGTAAGTGTCGTTCCTCAGACAGATGGAGCACATCCTCTCCGCTGTCATTAGCACGTCCTGGGCAGGCATTTACTAGAAACACAGCAGAAGGACTTCCCTCGAGCTCTACTCCTGTGCCGTATTTGCTCCACCCAAATGGCAGCACCTGAAGGATTTTGGGGACCTTGCCAAGAGGCTTCCCTACAGTGTTTGGAAACACCAGCTGACCTCTCCTTTGAAGCCTCCCCGGCTGAGCCTGCGTGAGCCTGCAGGACCGTAGCAAGCTGCGTATGAATGGATGCACCTGTGAAGCCTTCACAACTCAACTGCAGAGGGGCACCTGCCCCACATCTGCTCCCAGGAGACCAGCGCAGCGCAGGAGGCTTGCATTAGGGTAAAGATAGGAGGTTTTGGTTAATGCCAAGGATTAACTCTGAGCTCACCCACTTTGCTGGCACAGCCGCAGGCAGGAGCTGGGCAGGAGCATCACTGTGGGCACCAGTGTCACCAACTTCTCACCAGCAGCATGGCCCTGCCATCCTCCCGGCTTGCGGCCATGGCCCTGAGGATGAGGACGATTCCCAGCAGTGCCTTTGAAGCCAGGGCACTGATAAAACCCCGGTCCTTGACCTGTCCACTTCAATGAAACAAGCCAGAGCTCAATAAAATCTCCGCTAACTTTAGCGGATGCCAATTTTAGCAGCTCGTAGGTGAAACTGCTGCCCAGCTGTGTGCATGATGCCTCTTCTGAGTTTTTATCCTCAGCAGAGCTTTACATATATTCTGATTTTCTTAATGCCTGAAGACAGTTTTGGGGAATATACAGCCATTTTTATAGTAATAGAGAAAAGAAATCAGTATTTTAAAAGGAAACAGAGGGAAAAAAAGCCTTATTTTGGAACAGCATCTGCAAAAAAAACTCTGCAGTACTAAGATTTGCTGATGAAAACTGCACCCACATGTGGGAGGTCTCTGTTCTAACCCCTACCTCAAAGCTGTACCATGAAATAGCAAAGCTGGGCCATGGGCTGTCCCGTTGCCCCTACTTTTCCATAACTCACTGCTAGCCTGGGCTTGTTATCTTGGGGGGGAAAGGAGTAAGCTTACATGGCTGTCCTGTTGAAAAGCTTTTTGCACATTTGCCATCATTCAGATGGGCTTAAAATATGGCATTTTTTTTCAGTTTTCATTTTTGGAAGTGATTTATCATGCCCTTACATTTTAGCAAAGAGCAGTAAAGGGATGGAGGATGCTCAAGAGCAGCTGTGGGATCCACAGCAAGATATCTTCATGTCAAATTAACCCAGCTTTTTAAAATACGAGATTTTGAGTCAAACTTTTGGTCTCCAAATCACGCCTTTTTCAATGAGTTCATTTTCAGGAAGCTGTCCCATACACTCGCCTCGAAAAATGTTTGTCTCTGGCTTGCATCCATTAAACCAGATAATTGGGAGTTTATAAGTTCATAACTTGAACTGAAGTCAGAAAGTTTCATCTTTCATTTTTCCAGAGCTGATTCACAGCCAGCCTGGCCTGAAACGTGGGCTTGCTTCAAGTTCGCTGTCATTTCAGAGTTCATTTGCAGTTTAAAGTGATGCTCTGTCTCCTGTATTCCTGTCCCGGCTCAGCACTGGTACATACCGGCGTGATCTGCGCTCCCCAGCGCTGGTGTGGACCCACCTTGCTGACCTTGACCAAGAGAAATGCCCCTGAATTTGCTGCTTTGCTAGAAATTCAGACGGATGTCAAGCAAGGATTTTGGTTCTCGGGCTAGATATTGTGGGCTGCCCAGTAGCCAAGCAATCACCCTTGATGCTGAGCACCTGCAGTGAGCAGGCAGCAGAGATGGGGCACACCACCTTGGACTTTTATTTTTATCTCTAAAATGGGCATTTGAGGTTTTTCAGATGGAGCTTTTTCCCTCAATACAAGAATTTGAGCTTCCTTATTTCACTGAACCCGGCTATATTTCTGGTCTGCAAAGTCAACAAGAAAAGCAGCCAGCTTTTTGGCTCCCTTGGAAACTTTGCAGTCCAAGAAAATCAGACGAAACATTTGAATACGCTCAAGCTTGTTCGTCAACAGTCTGATTTCTTAGGGACCTGACCCTCCGTTCAGGCCGACCGACGCTGCACCGACAGCAATATTTTTGGGTCCTGTGTGAAATACTCCTGCAATGGCCCTGCTGCCAAGTCTTGCAAAAGTTCCCAGGCTGAGGGGCTGCCGCTGGATGTGAGGAAGAAGCATCCATTGCAGGGTTCATGTGAGTTGCTGAAACATCTTAGGTCACCAGGGAAGGGCCAGAAGCAGAGAGAGATATGCACCACATTAAATCCGACTCAATAAAAGCACCAAAATACATACAGGCGAGCGCCTGACATTTCACATCGACTGTCACAGAAGGGTTGAGGTTGGAAGGGAGCACCTCCAACGTCCCCAGCTGAGGAAGCATCACCATAGGCATCTCACCATTGATGCCTTGGCACCTTCATGGACATCCTTCAGATGAGACAGTCGCTGCACTCACAAGTCCCTGACATGCCTTGATGGACGGACGAGATTCCTGGTCTTGGCTACTTGGATTGTGCTCCTCTCAGGAAATTTAGCATCTAAAGTACATGTCTAGCGTTAAAGGATATAATTTTCTCTCTTTGCCCTGCCCAAGGTCACCGAAGGACATCGACCCAGCCCAGCCCATCCTGGAGACACAGACCTCCCTACCCAGATGCCCCCTCTCAGCTCCAAGCAGCACCAAACTCTTCTCTTGGGGTCCTTCATGTGATGGGAAAAGCACCCCTCAACCCCAAAACGCAGTCAGCACCCCAAATCCTCCACGAAGGCTTGTCCGCAAAGCCTGTCTGAGGCGCGGTGCCCGGTCGTGGCCCGGGAACGAGGCATCCGGTCGAGCTCACAAGGTGGAAAGTTCAAGTGGCTGCTGTTTATTTGGCTTTGCAGAGAGCAGTCGCCCAGCCTGAACATAGGCCAAGCACCTTCTCATCGCAGGAAGCGCCGCGGGAGTCTTTAAATAACCACCAGTGGTCAGGGCTTTGGTTTACAGCTCTGCTGGATGGAAAACCGTCCCTCGTACCACGTCTGCTTCAGCTCTTTCCTGGGTATAAATGGTACCTGCTCACTTCCCTGCCTCCTAGGTCTTCATCTTCATACCCACCAGGCCCATGTGCCTCATGGAAGCTTGCTAAAAGCAGAAAATTAGCTCCGAGCACAGGCATAAAAACATGTGTGAGCTTTTCGTCCCATATGCAAGATGAATTGTACATCCTACAGTCAAAGCTTCGCTTTGGTTTTGTGTGAATTAGTGGCCCCTGGGGCTCTCCTTGCCCCCTCTGTCCTGCCGTTAAGGTCCCTATTTAACAACTCACCATACTTCAACATCTACCTGCAGCCGTTCTTCACCACCAAAAGGTGCTCCTCACTTCCCTGCCACCGGGCTGGTGCATTGCCAGTTCATATGGTTAAAACCAAGAATAAAGAATAAAATCCTTCCCCCAGGGGAAGCAGAAAGTGCCAAGATCCCCCCAAAAAGGCTTTCTCATGTATTTCGCTGGGGGATTTGAAACCAGAAACCTTGCCAAGACCTGGGCTGAAAGGGTCACCAAGCAAATCCTGCTTTACCAATGGAAAGTTCCCAAACACTGTTCGCTGGGAAGCCTGGGATAGTTTGGGATTTTGGCAATGCAGGCTTGCCAGGACTCTGGGGGATAGAAATGAGGTTTTTTTACCTATAGCTGTCATTAACAGATTAACCTAAAATGATGGCTGGCCAGAAGAAGCTCCATAAACAAGCAAAATAGCGTTTTACAGTTCGAAAACAAGACCTTGCCCTGACCTCCTCTTGGGCATAGTCACTGGCACACAGCAAGCTAGTATTTTATTTTAAACTGTACTTGTAAAAAGTAAAAAAAAAGCTGCTTCCTTGACACTTAAGTCAGGTAAGGATACAGTGGGCCATTCTGCCTTTTAAATAAGCCTACTCTTGTATACACGTGTTTTAAAATAAGCTTATAAAATATAAACACACAGGCTTTTACAAAAAATAATTCAGCCTCACTGAAACCATTTAATTGGGGCTGAGCCAGGCTTCCTTCACTGCTTCAGAGATCTGCGCAGGGGATGCTAACTTAGACCCAAAAAAACCCTTAGAGAAGATAAAGTACTCTCACAAACACACAATTCCATTTGCAGTTTTTTGCAGCCCTCTGGTCCCTTGAAGGGGTGTCTAAAAAAAATGCAAAAAGGATCAAAAGATGGTAGTTTTCCCAGGACCATCCCTGGAGCTGCATTTTTGCCTTGGTTTTGAAGCATGAGGTTATAGGAAGGAGAGGTTGGGATGGGAAGGGTTCCTTCCAACCCATGTGTACACGAGTGCTTTCCACGATGCCTACCTTCTGTGCACCGCTGAGATGGGTAATTTTCTATTTGTCCCCGACCTCTATGCCCCAGGAGAGGAGCCAACCGCCAGGAAATCTGGGCTGTAAAAATAAAACAGTCTTGGCTTTGGAGGAGCAGGTGCAAGGGGAGAAACTATTTTTAACCCTTATTCTGCAAGAGGGGAATGCTGGGACCACTCTGAGCGGGGCTTGCCTAAGTTTAGGAGATTTATTTGGAGGCAGTGGAGGGGTCTGACTGGTGGTTAATCCTCGTGCTGGGCACTCAGGGCTGGGGGATCGGACATCAAAGCATTCCTGCATCTGCTGGGGAAGCGGGAGAGGCAGCAGACAGCGGCTCTGCCTCCTCCCTGCGCAGCTGCTGGGGCGAGAGGCATCACGGACCTGATGCTTGTGGCTCTCCGTGACCCAGGAAAGCTGTCAGGATGTCTGAGCAAACTCCTGGGGCTAGATCTTCCCGCTTGATTTGTTGGGCTTCCATCCTGCCGCAAGCACAAGCCAGGTAAACCAAGAGAAGAGATGCTGGGGATGCCCAACAGGAAATAATATATGACCCCAATGGAGACCCATTGCTGCCACCAGCCAGAGGAGGTGTGCATGACTTTCTTCCACACAGCTAGATCCAGAGAAGCACCCTTCAGGCTTTGCACTTTGCTCCCTTTCTAATTAATGGAGAGAGAAAGGGCAGTTGCAGTGTCTGTAGAGTAAACCTACTTCTGGAGATATCTCCCCATCCCTTATACTAACTACGGCGGGAGCATGGGGCAGCCACCTCCCTAATTTAAGAGGTATGGTGGGTAACTCCTAGCCTTGGTGTGCATACATCAATTGCACCGGAAATAGGTTATTTTGATCTGTTTCTGCTGAGACCATGCTTATGCCTTAAGACCTTTCCAACCACCCCTTGGCACCATGGAGTTAACCAAAGTCCTAGCCATGAGGATGGAGGACTGCAACCTTGAAAGACCAGAGATTTGGTAGGATCCTACCAGCTGAAAGAGACAGGCACAAGAAGCACACCCCAATAAAACGGAGATGGCAGAGCACTGCATGGGTAGTTTCACCTCAGGCTTGACTGAGTATTGGTTTGGGGGGATACTGCAAGGCAAACACTCTGAATAAAAGCTAGAAAATCAGTTTGCACTGAGGGCTGCTTAAAGTCTTCTGCCATTTTTTGGGGACTCTGTTTCTCTGTGGCAGGAACACACTGGTAAATGCAATGGTCTGGCCATCAGAGACCAACCATCCAGGAGTCAAACAGCTGGTCCATCAGTCCCAGGGGAGATTCAGGGAAGGACCAGGCTTCCTTGATGGAGAAGGCAAAAAGAAAATTTTAGGAATCTGCCCACCATGAGCGGAATACCAAGTGCTGACGAGTCAGGGAAGCTGCAAAATGAGCTCCCAGCAAGCTCACAAGACAGTGGCTGGTGTCCCTGAGTCCATCCTGGGATCCATGATAGAAGCTTTTCCTACTGCAGATAGAGGATGGTTTAAACCTCCTGTGAGCAGGTTCTGCAGTAATCCAAGAGTTAACATCTGGCCTCGGAGATGAAGAGCACATGAAGGATTTAGCAGGACCTGACATGTCATAAAGGGTGGCTAAGGTAACTTTGTGAAAGGCTGGCATTCAAGACCTCTCCATCCAAGGAACCAAATGGCCCCAGGCAGGCCGCCCCAGGGGACTTCTGGGTATACCACATAAATCTTCAACCTCATTAAAGTTCTGAAGACCACAGAATCCAGCTCCTGACCTTCTCTGAAGCAGAAAACGACAAAACATTTCCTGTTATTTATAGCAGCTGGAGAGCCTGATGGGAAAACCCCACTTGTGAAACGTGGGCCGCTTGCCATGGTTGCTCTGCAGAGAACGGTCAAGCCGCTCCGAACTCCTGCCCAATGGACCACTCCACCCCTGCGGCCACTTCACCCAGGCAAGACTGGGCCAAGAGGCTGTGCAAGAGGAACAGGCGTATGAATCTTGCTCCCGTTAGCTCTTCCAGGTTATGTTTGCATGGCACAACTTGAATTAGGCAAGGCTGAGCATCCCAGGAGAAGGGGCTTCAGCTGTGGGACTACAGGGACCTGGCAGCCCTTGAGGAGCACCTTTCACCTGTACAAGGCTCTACCTAAATGTGGGTGACCTTACCCTGGAGGTGTTTGTCAGCCTTTTAGGGAAACTGAGGAGCGGGCACAGCCCCTTTGCCTGCCTCCACTAGGTGCTACCCACCCCCTCAAAGCACGGCGGAACACGCACTGGCACGTTTGTTTGCTGGCAGCCCAATTCCCACCACCCTGGCATGCACCGAAGGTGCTTTCCAGCATGCTTAGTCACACAGGTGCAGGAAACCTTGCAGCCCAAGGCAAGCTCTTCCTGCAACGGGACAGGTTTCGCCATGGGCTTGTTGGGTTAGAGCCTCCCAGCACCAGCCCCGCTCAAGACAAGCGTTTGCTGTCACGCTGTCGAGGAGGATTCCCATAGCTTCTGTCTTGGGCCAGCGCCAGTGCGGGTTTTCTGCTCGCTTCCAGGCCGAGGGAAGCAAGCTGTTCGTCATGCACTGCCATGAGAGGCTGTGAATGAACTTGCCAGCCGCAATAGGAGCAAGCTGGCTCTGGAGCTTGCCGGGCTCGGCTGCCACGACGGCAGCTCTTCTCTGGCTGAAATGCTGTGATGGCACCCAGGGCCGTGTGCCGACCACTGCTCTGCCACAGTCTAAAATAAGTTGCCAGGTTGGGAGAATGGCAGGGCGACAGCGAGCATCTCCCATGCCAATAGGTCAGCAGCTGCTGGGATTTAGGACCATGCTGGGAGCGGCACAGGCCACACACCTAAACTTCACCTTCACCATGATGCTGTTGCTTCTGCCCAGGCGACGATGCTATGGGTAGGATTCATCTCGAGAGCAGAAACCTGAATTTAGGGACCCAGGAGTCTCATTATAGTCATCATAGAATGGTTTGGGTTGGAAGGAACCTTTAAAAGTCATTTAGTCCAACCCCACTGCAATGAGCAGGGACATCTTCAAGTAGATCAACAGACACTGTTTCAGTTGGCTCTAAAGGATTCATCCAGTGCCTGGTTTCTCGGTGGGCTCCTCCTGTCCTTCCCTGCCGCAGCCCCACTGTCGGTGAATCACCATGCTCCTGTGGCCACTGTGGGAGACCGAGGCCCCTACACACCTCATCCTCAGCAACAAAACCCCAAACCAGAGCCATGGCCAAGACCCTAGGTGCATCTCCAAAGAGCCCAGCCAGATCTTCTCCCAGGGAGATCTCGGCCCTTGTGATGGACAATCTCCTTCTAAATATCCCCAGGCAGTTTGCCTGCAACTCCAATCAATAACACTGTATTTTGTCAACAAAGTCGGGTCAGCAGCAATTCATAGACTTCACGCTGGTTAACCTTTTTTCACCAAACAAGACCAGGGATATTCTGACTCACTGCCCTTGAGAAGTTTATTTGTGTAGGACCCGTCCACTTACCAGCTTCCAGTAACGAAAAGGCACGCAAGGAGCGTAACTGCTTTCTAATAGCCAGGGAAAGACTTTATGGTTGTGGCCATGGCTCCCCGGCACTGGAGATAGAAAAGCAGAGCACCTGCCAAAGCCACCCAAGAGGGTCCAAGAGGCTTGTAATTAGCCTGGGAGATAAACCAGGGCAAGTGCAACGGCACAGCCATCACCCCCAGATGCAACAGGATCTCCTGCAGAGAACTTATAGGTGGTGCTCTTGCTGGAGGTAAAAGCATGGACTGGGATCGTGGAGCTCCAAAAGAAGACCTAACAGAGAAGGCACCTCAGAGAAAGCCATCCCCACTTTCAGCCTTTTCCATGTCCCACCTGGGGAGGAGATGACCCTACACCAAACCAGTTCAAGCTCCCCCAGTGTCCTCCACTGCCCAGGACCACATCACATCATCTGATGCTCCCAGCATTTTGAAGCAACAGCAGACACAAAGAGTGGGATCAAGAAAATGGACTACCTTAGCCTTTGCCTGGCAAGGATTTAATGCCTTTCAGAAGCAGAAGGACCAAGGAGGAAGATTTCTTCACCTTCCTCCTGAGATGTGTGGGATGCATCTTTCACCCCAGGACTGCAGGCTGCTGCAGCTCACAGATGTTTCTGCTCTGGGTAGCCCAGAAACCTTCACTGTGATTTGAACTGCTTGGCCAAAAGGGATTCGACTGAGACTCCCACACTGCCTGGGCTCTCCTGGCAAATGATTTACAGATGCTGCAACTGGCTGGCGTGCTCTTCACCCAGACAGAACAAGCATCTGGCAGGCCCATTACTGAAGAGGCATTACTGCCTTGCATGGAGGGTGTGTCGTGGAGAGCCTGGAGATTTATTGTCCAGATATAAAGTGACTGAGCTCTGTCCCAGAAGAACCGTGAGGGAAAAGCAAAGAGTTTCTTTATAAAAGAGCCTGCTTATCGTGATTGCAATTATTTGCACATGAAGGGGAGGCCAGGAAGGCAAAGGCACCCCAGGGTGACGTGGGGAGGTGACACGGGACTGGCTCCAGTGGGTGCTGCCAGCCAGACCTCTGCTGTGGTGGAAGAATGGCTGTCCCAGAAAAGGGGCAGAGAAAGCTGTGCCTTTTAACAGCAGTTGGGATATTTTCTCCAGCACATTCCTCTCCCTCCAGTAATCTTGTGGGAGCCTGGAAAGATGGGTTGTGAAACCCAATTCCTCCCCGCCGGCAGCTCTGTGGGGATGCCAGCAGCCAGATCAGCCTTGTATGGGGCAGGACCAGCATCCATCACATTGCAGACGCTGAGACACTGATAATTAAACTGGGTGGCGAGGAGAAAGCCTTTCCCACCATACAGCAACTCCCTGGCCTGGCCTGTCCCTGAAGCAGGGTGGACCCAGGCAGAGCTTCTCAGACTGGGGCAAAGGATACAGCACGCCCACGTGATGCAATATTTACCTCTTCTTGAGATTTGGGTAAGGTCATGCATTTGCATCACTTTGGGCTGTATTTGCTCAGGCATAGAAAGTTAAATCCTCTGGGTTTCAGAGTAAATCCCAGTTCAGAGCAGAAGCTGGAAGAAAAGCCCGGTGGGATGCACTGGCTCCTGGATGGCTCCTCCAGGCCAAGCCGTGTGTGGTGCCTGACACCTCCGTCCATCCCACTGATGGGCAGGACATCGGCTTGCATCTGGCAGCAGTTTGCGAGGATGCCAGTCGCAGCCACGCCGGGCTGAGCCGTGCACGCCTGCCGGTGGTGCGCGTCTGCATGACGCGCCTTTGCCCGCCTCTGGTTTCAGTTAAAGCTGTTAATAATTTTAGTAAGAAAACCCTGAACCAAGCGCATCCTGCGGCAGACTCGCTAACGCCAGCCAGATGTGCTGCTCCTGGCAGGTGCCGTGGTGGCCACAAGCGTGCAGGTGGCTTTGCAGGGGGAAACTAAGGAAAAAAAAATAAAGTTATGGGTCATTGCCATCAAACCACGTCTTCCAGGCTCAGGAAAAATGAACCGAGCCGGCTCTGGGTGCTTTGCAGAGTGGGCTTGGGTGAGGCCCCGGGGCTGTAATGGTTTTATTTAGGGCATGCAATAACCTTTGGCTCCTATTGTACTCGCGCTTGCCAGAAAGACAGTTGGTCTGGCTGGATTAAAGCCGGCGGTAATTACATGCCAATGCCTCCTCTGTAGCGAGGAGGGGCAAAAAGGGAAAAGAAAACCGCACGTACATCCCCTCTGCTCACCGCTTCATGCGGAGATGGCCCCTTGCCCTCCTGCGAGCAGAAATATGACTCGTGCCCAGCATTAGGGCTTCGGAAAGTTATCGACAATGCAGCCTGAAAAGGAGGAGAGATGTGGAAATCACTCCTGGTGTCAAAATGCATTTCATAAGCAACCAGCCATATCCCCTGAAGGATACCCTCTCCCTTGCCCAGCCATCAACCCAGCGAGCAACCTTCCCCACGTCCCCAAACACATGCATGAAATTCAAAACAGATGCTCCAAAACGCCTGGTTAAAGACGTTCCCTTTCATCTGGTAATTGCTGCTTCCGAAGGAGAAGATCTTTAAGCAGTCCTCAACCCTCTTTACCGATCCAGACACTTATTTTTGCCCTTTTTGGGCTTCAGAGCATCTTTGGCTTTGGTGTCTGAGCCATCCTGCTGCTCCTCATCCCCTCTCCCCAGCTGCTAAGGGCTGGCCTCAGCCTCCTGGCCAGCATTTGCACCCCTGGGGCTGGTTTACAGCCACCCACTTGCCACCAGCTGCGCGCAATCCCACTGCAAGGGGTTCCAACATGCCACCAAGATGGGCAGCTGGCCATGGCGCAGGAAAGCCAGTCTGGGGGTTGCAAAAATGAGGTGCAAAAGGCAAAACTAAGATGCTATTTGCAGTAATTGCAGTGGTAACACTTCCATCTAAAACTGCAGCAGGAGGAAATCCACCCCCTCCAGCTGCTATAGCTATGCCCCCNTTTGCACCCCTGGGGCTGGTTTACAGCCACCCACTTGCCACCAGCTGCGCGCAATCCCACTGCAAGGGGTTCCAACATGCCACCAAGATGGGCAGCTGGCCATGGCGCAGGAAAGCCAGTCTGGGGGTTGCAAAAATGAGGTGCAAAAGGCAAAACTAAGATGCTATTTGCAGTAATTGCAGTGGTAACACTTCCATCTAAAACTGCAGCAGGAGGAAATCCACCCCCTCCAGCTGCTATAGCTATGCCCCC
>VZTV01060169.1:49453-60070 GCA_013400875.1 Anhinga rufa
CCCCCCCGTTTTGACTTATGCAAGCCTAAATTTAATTGAGGTACATTTGCACTGAGGATTTCCTCTCGTCCTCTTCAGCCACTGCATTTCTAGCTTTGACAAATAAACAGGCAGTCCTCAAACCTCAGGCTCTTTATTTCTTGTGGTTCCTTCCCCTTCGTTTCTAAGAAATGAATAACAGGAGCAGAAGATTGCAAAACACACACTGACCACCCCTGGCTTTAAATACAGCAAGAAATCAAATAAATGGGGAGAGAGGAACGTGAAAGATCGACTGCAGGGAGAAAATGCCCAGCTGCACCCACCACGAGTGCTGGTAGCCGTGGATGCTGATTTAGGCAGCGAGAAAACAACGCAAAAAGCAAAACCAGTGATACCACTGACGAGCGCAGGATGCGATGCACGGGCTGCTTGGAGAAGAGTCGGGGTGGAAAGTTAATGCCCGATGCGATATACTAAACAACCACAGCCTGGAGAAGAGCAGCTCAGGGTCAGAAATCACTTAATATGGAAAGATGCAATGGGGTCTGCTGGTTTCCTCCCAGAAATCTGCTGCCAATCCTCAGTGCCGGATTAGCATCGCTCTCCCCGACAGCGGAGATGAGCGTTAGGGGGAATTGCGTTATACCAGCTGAGCAGCTTCACTGGAAACTGTGAGAGACGAGAATAATCCTGCTAATAACCGCAGAGCCCAGCTCCTCCTCGATGATGCCAATTTACACGTTGTTTATTGAGGGCGTTGGCATGAAGGACACTGCAGGGGAATATAAAATCCTGCCTCGAATGGACACACGCTGATGCAGTTTAGATTAGGCAGAATGAAAAAAAAATAAACAAAAGTGGGTTCTTAACTAAACTAAAACTTGGAGGAAGTAAGGAGCTGCTGAATGATGGCAGCTGGAGCATCCTTATTTCCATCAGAGGTACCAGCCGAGCTGCGCTTGCCAAGGAGAAGGCAGGGGTCCAAATCAGGACGGGCAAACCAGTGTCTCAGCATCACCAGGAATAAGCACAGAAAGCACAAAAAGGCATCCATGTGCAAAGAAAACCCGCAGCAAAGATGTCTAATGTTGCAGGGAAAAGAATGGGTGGGGGAAATGAGACCCCAAGGTGAGAAATTACCACTCCTGAGGGGGAAGGAAACACTTCACAGCTCTTCTTACATCTGAGCAGGCTCCCAGCCATCACCCTCAGCGCAGAGTTTTGCAAGGTCTCATGCACGAAGCCTCAAAACCCCTTGGCAGGGTTCTGTGGTAGGTTGTTGCCAGGTGCCCACCAAAGCCGCTCTATCAACTCCCCCTCCTCAGGTGGGCAGGGGAGAGAAAATATCACGAATGGCTCATGGTTTGAGATAAGGACAGGGAGATCATTCAGCAATTACCATCATGGGCAAACCAGACTTCGACTTAGAATCATAGAATCATTAAGGTTGGAAAAGACCTCTAGGATCAAGTCCAACGGTCAACCCAACACCACCATGTCTCCTAAACCATGCCCTGAAGTGCCACATCTACACGTTTTTTGAACACCTCCAAGGATGGTGACTCCACCACTTCCCTGGGTGGAGTCAATCAAATCAGAGTAGGGTAATGAGAAATAAAACTAAATCTTGAAACACCTTCCCTCCACGTTTCCCTTCTTCCTGGGCTCAACTTCACTCCCAATTCCTCCACCACCACCCCAGCCAGCAGCACAGGGGGACTGGGAATGGGGGTTGTGGTCAGTTCATCACATTTTATTTCTGCCGCTCCTTCCTCCTCAGGGGGAGGACTCCTCACACTCTTCCCCTGCTCCAGCGTGGGATCCCTCCCATGGGAGACAGTCCTCCATGAAATTCTCCAACATGANCACACATTCTCCCTCCTCTCTCCAGCTGCAGTTGCTGTTGCACAGCAACTTTCTCCCCTTTTAAATCTGTTATCCCAGAGGCGCTACCACCGTCGCTGATGGGCTCAGCCTTGGCCAGCTGCGGATCCATCCTGGAGCCAACTGGCATTGGCTTTATTGAACATAGGGGCAGCTTCTCACAGAAGCCACCCTGTAGTCCCCCCGCTACCAAAATCTAGCCACGCAAACCCAATACAGGTTTTAATCACAACGTATTGCATCCCGTACGGTCCAACACACCCGGAGGGGGACTGAGGGTAACAAGTCGTGTGCATACTTTGCTCTGATGAAGTGCTGTAAATTCACTTCAGCCTCTGAGCAAAGTGCCTGGCACAGCCATACACAGGAAACTTCTGAAACTTCTGCTTCAGAAGACCACAGCTGAGATTAGCACGAGATTAGCACAGCTGGGAGCATGAGTGGTCGTGCTGTCACCTGAGGTTGCCAACTGAAAGGAGAGAGAAGGGTGCTACTTAAGGTTGCATTAGGAAAAATCCCTCATCCTCCGTCAAAGTGGCTTTTGCATAGCAAAAGACAAGCATGCTAACATTACCAGATGAGGGCTTTGAATCGGAGCCTTTGTCAGCCGGGCGGATGGTTGGGGTGTCCTTCTGCAGATTGAGACCATCCCTGGTGAGGATGTTGAGAGGCATTTCCTCCATCAATGGGAGGACGAGCTGCAGATGCAAGTCGCTGGGGCTGCCTCCACTGCAGGGATGGGGAAACCTCGATGCCCTTACGCCCCCTCCATCCCTTCCCAACCAGGAGCACTGGGTTAATTTAGGTTGGCAGACCCACGGCACTTGGTACAGCCTGCCAGAGGATAAATACCAGAGCAGGGAAAAGAGCAATCCGAGCTAAAAGCCAGTGTGGGTACAAGAAGAACAAGGCCAAATGGGTACAAGTCATCCACAAACAAATGTAAGCTGGAAATGAGAGCAGTTTGTATCCATGCGAGCAGCAAGGCTCCGGCAGCAGCTTTCCCGGAGGACTTGCCAGGGTCAAACGGCTCATTAGTTTTAAGAAGCAAGCCGGCAGGGGGTTTGCATCACGGCTGCCTGTAACGGCGGGGGGGACCGGTCTCCAGACCAGCCAAAAATCAGTGGTGGCCCTGGGCTGGCTTTGGCAGGATGTGGGTCTTCTGCCGCAGCCCGCATCCTGCCCGGCAGCCATACCTGCGCCGGTGGGGTATGGAGCGATGCAAACCGCATCTGCTTGCTCTTGGAGGGAGGGGAGCTGCACAGGGAGAAAAAATAAAAAGGCACAGCTCCGTGTTTCCAGCTGACAGGAGCTTAAACACCGGCTGGGATTTGGGCTCAGGGCCCTCCGTGAAATTCAACTTGGCTTGCCTTAAGACAGCGGCTCTACTCCCCAAGCACCCTACAAGCATTTCAGTAATAGCAGGGGGAATTAGACCTACTTGTCAAGCATGTTGCTATTTGTGCAAATGCTGCATACTGGAGGGAAGCTTGAAGAACAAGTCCCCTTTTTATAGCGCGTTGTATGCTGGCAGCGAGCCTGCAAATTAGAAGGAATTCAGAGAGGAGCAAAAACAACAACAACAACAAAGCCTAAGGGACTGGAGGGATTAGTTTTGGAGGAAAAAAAAAACCAAGAGAACTAGGTGTGTGGTCCGGTGGATCCAACTTTGGGCTGGGACTGCACCCATTGCTGTCCCATCCACGGCAAACCTCTCTGTGCAATCTGCAGGTTTCTCTACCTGTCCTTAAGAAGCAAGATGTGTTTTCTCCCACCTCAGGGGACAGCTCCACCATGCTCACACAGAAAAAAAATACTAAAAAAAAACTACATACATGATAGAAAGTTAATTAAGAAGCTGCCAGAGCAAAGGATAGCCCATGAACAAAACTGGTTAGAGCTGGGAGCAGCTGAGCCACAGCAATGAAAGGTGTGCGGGGGAGGAAACCCCCACTGCAGTGGGGTTTCTAGGGTGGTTTTACGCCAAACTGGCTCAGTCCATCCCCAGCCCCTTTGAACGTACACGCAGAGGCGCAAGCTCCCTGCCTGGATGCAGCCCTGCTATCAGCATCCCCATCATTCTGGGCGCTGAGAGGGGCAGGAGGTGACCTGGATCATGGGTTTAATCACCAGCCTTCAGCCTGGCTGCGCTTGCACTGGTGGCAGGGCCCCAGAGAGGGGACTTTGGCAGGAGCCCAGCACTGTCCTTGCAAGGAAGGACTTGGCTGTCCCCAGCTCAGGGTACCCAGCCTCATGGGGACATCCCCATGACCAGCAGGCTGCACACCCCAGGGTGCATCACCCCATCACCCTGGGGAGCACCAGCGCAGGGACATCCAGAGCCTTTTGGGCTGGAGAAGTGGGGATGAGACAAATTTTCCTGTTTTGTTGATCAAAATCCCTGTTTTTCTGCCCACCACATAGACAAGCATGAAGCTGTAACTTGGCACTGACGGGGTGCAGATGAGGAAGGGACACAGAGGCTGGGAAGCCGGGCTGGACAAGCCTCCCCTTAAATGCCCCCTAACGCCACCTTAAAAAATAATGAACCGGGGGCAGCAGAGGTTACTGGTTTGGTATGAGAATTTTCATGAGCATGAGAAAAAAAAAAAAAAAGAAAAAAAAAAAAAAACCAACTTGCCCCAACGTTTTTTTTTTNCCACCCTGTTGCACACGCAGCTAGTAAATAAACATAACATATACGTTAAAAAAGTGTTTTCTAGAGTTTGGGATAATCAAGGCAATTCCCCCAGCGCCTTTCCCCACCGTGCCAGGGTGCAGCGCGGTAGCTGGCAGCTCCCAAACCCTTCTCCGGAAAAGTTCAAACCCTCAAATACTTGGAATTGCTCTTTGAGGGAATTTATTTTAAAGCCGCTTTAACAGCAGCTGGGAATTACCAGGGAGGCACTTTGCTCTGCAATTTCCCAGCTGCTGACCCTGTTCGCATGAAGTGGGCCCCGGGCGGCCGCCCAGCTTGGGAACATGTGCCGAGCCAGCACCGCCTGGAGTTGCACCCGAACTTCCCCTCGCCCCAGGTTCAGGGGCAGCACAGCGAGGGCTGCTGTGCATGGAAGAAGCAAGAAAAATTAACTCCCACATCCAGCAATGAGGGCGTGAGCTTGCTTAGCTTGGATGTGGTGGGGTTATTTAAGACCTTGTTCCCATGAGGGCTGAAAATTGCACCCAACTGCATTGCTTCTTCCTTGGAGCAAGAGCAGAGTTGGGAGGCTGTGACCCTCCAAAAAAACCAAGCCAACGTCCCAACGTGCTGGTGGCACATTGCTCAATAACCCCCCCTTTTTTTTTAAGAACAAAATGCTTCTTAAAAAAGGGGTTATTGAGCAAAATCACCAATGGACGTCTGTGGCTGAGCAATGGCAGGACTATGAGCGACAGGTCCTGCTTGAAGATTGGAAGATGCTGCCACCAGAGCTGTGGTTGTTCAGAGGAAAACCTCCGTGCCCCTCTGCTGTTGCCCTGGGAGGGTTATGGAGCCCTTCTCCGCTCCATACCTTCATGGGGACATCTTGGTCACCCTGGCCAAGCTCTCTGACTCAGACCCTAGAGATGAGGTGGTAGTCCTGGAAGAGGTGAAGGTAGAACACCGGTCTGGTAGCGGGTAGAGGCAGCCCCGTGCTCAACCGCTGCCAGATGCAAACCCACCTGTGCTGCACGGCCAGCCGGGCGCCGCCAAGTCACCCAGAGCCAAGGGTCCAAAGCCACAGGCGAGGGTTCAGCTGATAGGCATCAACCCCTCGCGCCACGGCACCCATGGCCCCGCAGTGGCTTTCTTCTCCCTGCTGTCATGCTCAAAAGACACTTGTGGAAAAACACAGCAGTCAGGAGAGGGTTTGAGTGACAGCACAGAGAAGGAGCAGGAGAAGAAAACAACTTGGCAAGGAGGGAAGGGCTGAAGGACACAGGCATTTCCATTTCGGTGCAAAACTCCCAAGGGTGTCGCTCAGAGCGTTTATTGACCAACTCACGACAAGCTGGCCTTGCAAACCGCGGCAGGGAGGGACGCTATTTCTGGTCAAGGCGCGTACAATGGCGATGCTTCATTAACTCTATAATCAACTGGCCACATGCACGGGACTCAAAACACAGAGTCAACAACCCTCCGGAGAGGGGTCTGGCTCTGCAAGGCACCACACCTGCGTTGTCAATCCAACATCACCATAAAAAAAAGCCATCAAGTGGTCTTGTGCAATGCTTTAGGGGATAAAAAGAAAGAAAGAAAAAAATCAAAGTCCAGTCAGGCTTAAAAAAAATCAAGGGGTGCACCCTTGACTCCAGCAATGCAGCTGATTTGGAGGATTGAGTTGCTTCTCTCAGTATTAGAAGGAAAAATAATCATTGTCATAAGGAAATATAAAATTAGATGCAGGCAGGTCAGGTTCATTAAGGGTGAAAGGCAACGGTTTAACTCCAAACCCAGCTGTTCTCCTCAGCCTGAAAGGTTGCATCGATAGGATCTTCCCCAGCACAAGTCTGTGCGGGAACTCGTCATCCCCCCCCCTTCCTTGCAACATGATAACATGCCACATCACCCCCAGCTCCCAAGTTAAACATCTTATTAACTGCAGTGACGTAAAAGAGGAAATCGCTGAGAACTATTGCAAAGATGAGAGGGAACACATTTACCATTGATCAGCTACGATACCGCTGCAGAGAGATCTGCCCGTAAAAAAGCATTCAGCCCCTCCTTTCCCCCCCTCCTCTAATCGCTCGATGTCATGGGAAACTAAACCTGACGTCCAAACAACCCAGATACAAGAGACTCACAGTAAAAATATTCTTAAGATTAAAAAAAAAACAAAACCAAACCAAAAAACTTGCCTTCCAGGAAACCATTTGGATACAGACCCTGTGCAGCTGCAGCCACCCTCCGTGCTGTATTCAGCCCTCCTGCTTCGGCTTGGAAATCAGGCAGGGTGGGGAAGAAAAGGGGAAAGGAGAAAAAAAAAAAAAAGAAAGAAGCGATATTGCAGCTGATGAATCGTGAGAGGCTGTTGGCAAAGTGGTCCAGCAATCATCTGAAATTCAGACGGTCACGTGAGGAGCCTGTCTGCAGCTCCCGCGCAGCCCAGGCTCAGCACTTCGCCGAACTGCACACGCAGCAATTCGCCGCGACCAGATCTCCCGCCCCGCTCCCACCCATTTTCCAGCCCCTGCCCCATCTGACAACCCCCAGCAGGTTTCTGCACTGCAAGGTGACCGAGGGCTTCATGCCGAAGCCGCTCCGGCCACAAAGGTGGATTTCTGCCACGCAGGCGCAGGACACACAGAAGAGCACCGCTACGCTGCAAAACCACCCCTCCTTTTAGGTTTGCCAGCCTTGCAGGTAGCAAGGCTGTGTATGGTGGCCATCGCCCCACTGCGTCATGTGGGGCTGGTGGGGGGGTCCCACCGCTGTGGAGGAGCACCCAGGAGAACTTGCCGTACCCACTCCCTGTCAGCCCGTCCCTGGGCAACCCTGGGCATGCCAAAACCAGCCCCCAAGCTCCCCGGGGCAGCCGCCGTTGCATCAGAGAGCAGCCAGGTGAGCCCAGACACCTCCGGGGCGAGGTGGCAGCCGGCTTTTTTCTTTATTTAATTTTTTTTTTTTTTTTGGCTTTAATTTTCACCCAGGACATCGCTGCATACCCATGGGATGCTTCAGGTTCCTTCCTCCCCAGTCCTGCATCGCCTCGTGGTGCGGCAGCTCCCAGGGACCCACCGGGACCAAGTCATCAGCAAAGGTCCCTCTGCAAAACCCACGTGGCTGCGCAGAGCCAGCCTCACCGTCCCACCCCCTAAAATCTTCAGGGCAACAAAAATGAATGTATTTATTTTTTTCCTCTGCTTGCACCCATTCTTCACATAAATTAGCAAGAGGACTTAAAGAGACTTAATGCTTCACGCTGCGTCGCCTTCACTGCCCGGCCGGGGATGCATTGCATTGCACTAAAGTCAGGCAGATACAGTGGGACTAAAAAAAGAGCATGGCTTTTTTTTTTTTTAAAAAAAAAGCCAGATTGCCTTTCACGGCGACTATATTTATAGGTAGAGCTGTTGAAATTTTAAGGGCTCCTTGCCACAGGAATCCGGTCCCATCTCACGTTCACGAAGTGGTGCAACTTGGCAAAACCGAACATTTAATGGACAGAGAGGTGCTGCTTCCCTCTCTTAATTTTGGATAAAATCAGAGGGGAAAGAGAAAAGTTGCAAAAGGCACGGGGGGAGCCGTGCACGCCCCCGCCACGTGCTGCGATCCGTATTTTCCAGGTTCGGAGCGTAGCGAAGGCAGCACTTCACACCCGCCCCTGGATCGGCGCTTTCCTTTTCTGTCAATGACCAAAAAAAAATAAAAGCTATCGCGGGTGTTTATTTTTGCTTTCGGTTTGGCTATCAGTGGCACACACAAAGCCTCCTCTGCACTTCGTTTTATGGTTGAAAAACCCCAGCGGGGTTCAGCTCTGGAGCGGTAAAACTCGCTCTCCCCGTCCGAAGCCACCTAGGAATGCCGTCCACCAACACGCCGCAGCACCCGGTGCCCAGAAACCACGCGGTCTCAGCCCAAAAGTTTGCAATTTTCTTACACAACAGCACGCTATGCTGCTAAACCCCTGTTTTATTTTAATTTATGCTATAAAAGCACGTTACGCCACATCCAAAGACGCTACCACCCCGCTGAGCACGTCTGGATGCTAAACTTTTATTTCCCTATGGCAACATGAGCCTATTTAAGACAAAACCCAAACCATAATTAAAGTTATTGATAGGAGCCAATGTTTACTGTTTGCTATTTTAATATCAAGTGCTGTTGGATTTCAAGCCACTGATTTCCATCGCTTGCAGGGGATGATTAAGCTGGAAATGTGCCTAAATGCTAGGGTTTTTTTGACGTATCTACTGGCACTTCTGCCGTCAAATCAAAGAAACGCACTTGAGAGGCCGAGCCCAGAGGATGCTTCTCATTGGGGACCGCCGCGACTAGAAGCCGGGGAGTGATTTTTTGAGCTATCAAGACACACATAAAAATAAAAGTAAAATAGCTGTAATGAAAGCTTTTTGCTTCTGCAAACAGCGCTCTCTGTAAACGGAGCCAACAGGGTGAAAGCTCGTGGGGCTCCGGTAACGCGACTATTTTCAGCCTCCTGAAAGTTAACAGAAGTATCGCTTTCCCAAAGGAACAAATTTCAGGTTGGAGTATTTACCAAAGGTTAAAAGTCTCTTCCTCCACTTGCCCACGTGTTAAATTTGGCAGCCGCTACTAGCATCTGATGTCCCTTACAGCATCTGTGTCAGGGACTGTGCTGCAACAGCCCCCACTAGCTGGCACCGGGGTGGTTAACTCTGAAGCCTAGTGACAACACACTAGTTAAGTTCCTGGTTGTGCATAAATATCGGTGCAGAATATCGGTGGGTGTACAAAGGCCCCAGCTTTAAATCCACCTGCAGCATTTTCAACATACACTATTAGCAGCAATATGACCAAAAAATTAGCAATCATTATAACAGTGGAATTTAAATCCAGCTCACAACCGGGAGATTCATTATATTTTCATGATATTTAGTATACAAACACGTCACCAGCCCCACTTACCCACACTACTATTTTTCCACTGCTGTTAATAAATACACAGCTTCATTAAAGCTCTGTTTTCTTGCTGATCCTCCTTTAGCGAGAAGGATGCACATAAAACCAACCCAGCAGCTCCAGACGCTCAGTCGCCCCGTTTATGTTTCAGCTCCTTTGAGCAGAAAGATGAAGCCCTAACTGAATTAACTCGAAATTGGCAGCAGTGCAAATTTGCCAGATTTCAGCTAATTGCTTGGATTAGTAATTCCAGTCGCGTGCAAAATCCACCTCACCTACGGCAGAGAAAGGCATTGTATGGGGTGTCTTCCTCCTACGTGACCCACCTGCTTGTGCGACGGGGCCCACCAGCACCCCAAATCCCCCAAGCCATGTCCAGGCCAGTGAAAGGCTCGTTACCTTAATGGAAACATGCTCAAATACGGCCCAGGAGAGGCCGTCGCTGCTGCAAGTGCTGCTCCAGCGAGCGCAGCCCCATACGTTTGACGCTGTTTGCAAAGAGGTGGGAAACGTCCACTGGGATGGCAAGACCAGACGGCACGGAGTACGCGCTTCCCCCCTGGGCCCCTTGCAACACCGAGTCCCGCGTCCGGCCTCGCGAGGGTGGCGAGGCCCCTCGGAGCCCGAGAGCGCTCGCGCCCGCTGATTTGCGCTCTGCATCACACCCAGCGCGCTGCGTGCCGGCCGGGGAGCTCTGCTGCCTGGAGCGGCCCTGGTGGGGTGCAGCGCCGCGCGCAGCCCCCCGTGGGGTGGGTGACCGCAGGGCGCAGCGGCGCACGCGGCCTCCCCACCAGGCTATGGCACGGCGCGCCACGGTGCGTGACCCCCGGGACGGCCGCGCTGTGCGATGCCCGCCCTGCTTGAGTCCCGCTGCTGCTACCAAGGTAAGTGCACGGTGCGGGCTCTGCGTGAACCCCCTCCTGCAGCTCCCGGGGTCACCGCACCGCGCACCCCACGCACCCCTGCGCCTCCCGGGGTCACTGCACTGTGCACCCCATGCACCCCTGCACTGTGCACCCCTGCAGCTCCCGGGGTCACCGCACCGCGCACCCCACGCACCCCTGCGCCTCCCGGGGTCACTGCACTGTGCACCCCATGCACCCCTGCACTGTGCACCCCTGCAGCTCCCGGGGTCACCGCACCGCGCACCCCACGCACCCCTGCGCCTC
>VZTV01060186.1:0-15363 GCA_013400875.1 Anhinga rufa
TGATTAAAATGTTGGGGTTTTTTTCCAATACGCATATTATTCTTCTTTAGAGAAGCTGTGATACGCTAATTCAGAACTCCTGAAGCTGAAGTTAAAAACTCCCACCCTTGATCATAGACTTGTAGAATCATTTAGGTTGGAGAAGACCCTTAAGATCATCAAGTCCAACCATTAACGTTACGCTGCCAAGTCCACCATCGAAGTGGTGGAAGCTGCTGTCCCATAACTGACCCATAAATCCTGCAAACTCCGCTCTTCTTGAGGGCAGAGTCGGTTGCTCCCGTTTAAGGTGAGGGCAGTAACATCTTAAGCCTTGTAGCTGTCTCAAAAGCAATTGCACATCTCTATCCAAACATCTGTTGAGCATGAGGAATATTCCTACTCGTCTCGATACAGAAACCTGATGGCACCCAAGGTGCTGCTGACACTTTGCATTTCATGCTTTGCTAAAAGCAGTGACGTTTTCAGGGGACGGTGCAGAGGTGTCAGCAGATGTGATAGAGTGTGAATAGCTTGTGGCACTAACACCGGCACTGACATACTTTATATCTAACGGATGACATAGCAGGGTATGTGTGGTGCCACGTTCAGGCTCTTTTGAGCCTGGTCTGAGATGAACCTCTTGTTTTCTGCCCCATCCTACAGATAGCTGAAGGTAGACGCTGGCGGTCAAAGCATCCATGGCAAAATATAGAAAAATCTTCTGAAATGGCTAACCCTCAAGAGCCAGAACAGCCAAATATTTCAACTTGCCTCCTTTTTATTGTTTCAAGGAGGGGAGAGAGAAAATGAAGATAAAATTCATTTCAAGCAATGGTGCTTTTTAATGCCAGTTCTAGGTATGTCCAACTGGAGATTAGGCAGCAGCACTGAGATACATTTTGGTGTAAATGTGCTGACCGCAGCTCCTGAAGGCGGCAATGCATTTCTCTCTTGGACGTCAATGTAAGCGTGGTTCACTGTCTGCAGAGAAATCATATATCCCTAAAAACTTACTGTTTGGAGACAGAGCTCTGAGTTCAGATCCGTTTGTACAAAATCCCCCATGAAACTACTACATCGCAGGGATTTAAGAGGTTCCCCACCTGCTAGACACATGGCAGTGGTTCCAGATTTGGAGTCAAACGTGAAACTTTGCAAATTACGCGGACTGCCTGATAGCTCCTTGCTTTACATGTATGCTGAATTACACCTGAGTCCACTTATATGGATGGCAGTGAAAGGGTAGCAGAAATCAAATGCACTCCTGAGCTCGTTCTTATCTGCTTATTCCTGACCTGTCCTTATCTGCTGCTGGCCTTGCTTTACTTCCAAGAGAGGAACCTCGTACTCCACGAGTGTGTCTGCTCTCCCGGCGTGGTGCATCCGGGGTTTAGTTGTATCCACGGTTGTAGGCTCTGATCACCTGGGTGAGGCTGTGCCATGCATTCCTTAGAAATATAAGCCAGGCACTGATGGTAGTGGTTGTCTTGATGCAGGAATACACGTCAAATTTTAACCTTTTTCCTAAATAGGTGGGTCCAGAGCACTAGAGAGGTTTAATCTGTTTGCTTGTGCAGCAGCTCCCAGCCCTCAGTGTCTTCTCCTTCCAAAGCCGCTACCTTCCCAGTACATCTTCTGGTGGTCTCTTCTCCGCCCTGGACCACACCGCTGCACACCCCAGGTTGTGTGGACGTGCCGCGCGGATGCACAGCCTTCACGGCGCTCTGCTTGCAGCGTGCATGGGCTCTGCTCAACCGGCCAGACCGCTTCCTCAGCACAGCCCCGGCTGGAGAAGCACATCTGCTCCGCTCCTTGCAGCGTGGTGGCTGGGGAGCACGGGCGAAGGCTCTTAGGGAATGTCATTCCCTGCCTGCAGTTGCATACCTTGGCGGGTCAGACAAAAGGAGATGATCAAAGCAGGGATGGTGAGAAAGGAGGCTCTAACCCCTCACCGGGGAAGCGCCCGGTGCCTCTGCGCCAGCAGGTGCGCAGCTCTTTGATCCCTGCATTTCAGGGGGTCCAGCCCTCCCTCCCTGCGCCGACCCCAGCATTTTTTTGGGAAGGTGGACGGTGTCAAACCCGTGAGTGGGCTCCCACCGAGCCATGGGGCTCTCACACCCCGGGGGGGTGCTGGGTTCGGACACGTTGCGACCAGTGATGGGGCACCCGGCTGCTGGGCTGCAAGCAGCGGCGGTGGCTTCCCAGGCTCTGGTTATGTTTTGTTAACACCTTAGCCAGCATCAAGGATGGCGATGGAATCAAAAAACTTGTTTTCATGTTTTTGAGGAAAGCATTTTGACTAGATATGGTGTTTTTTCTTATGAAAACTGAATATTTCTTTAAAAAAGGGGGGGTCTAAAAGACTTCAGAGAAACAAAAAATGAAGGGAGCTGTACCAGTCAACTCTTAAGTTCAATTTTTACTATTAATTTGATAGAAAACCTAACAAAATTCAGGTTTATCTCAAAATCGTTTTCCCCAGCTTTGTGATTTGGCCGGCAAACTGAGTATCAGTTATTTATGATGTTATTTGTTACCACGTACGTTAGTCATGAGACCACCTCTCAACCAGTGCGTCCAGTTTTGGGGTACATAGTTTTTTTAGCTATGTAGCAAAACGGGGAAATGTTGAGAAAAACGCTTTAACACCAGTATTTCAAACAATAATCGGCCTTGCAGAGAAGAAGCATGAGTTTTATTTATAAATTTTAACGAAGGTGATTTAATAATCTTTTAATACTGTCTTGAGAATAAAATTTCTGGCAGAGTAGAGCTCCTTAGCGCAGCAAATAGATAAATGCAAAGCTGAAAGTCTGAATTTAGAAGAATGCAGACGGTGTGGATGGCTGATGCTCTTTGAAGCGGGATACTGAGAGGTCTGGCAGCTCCACTGTTGCTTGGACTCTGTAACCAGAGGCTGGGTATCTTCTGAAAAACATCTTCTGTGATTTAACCAGAAGGTTTTTGGGTGAGATGGGGCATTTCCCAAATTCTCTTACCTGTCAGGTCACCTTCAGTTGGCCGTAGGTCCATAGCATTTCCAAGAGATACTCCTTAGCAAGCGCCGATTCCCTCATCTCATTCCTTAGCAAAGGGATCCACGAGAGCACTTTAATTTTTTGATGTCTGGGAAAAGCTTTGGAAAGAGTTTATCTGAGCAGAGGAGGAAAAAAAATCTCACTGTCTTTAAATCATTCAGTATACATTTTCCAGTTTTGGAAAGCCTTATAAAATTAAGCACAGGTTCAGATTTGTGATTTTGGCCCCATCAGCGTTCTTTCAACTGCTGTCAATTAAAAGAAGAAAAGAAGATCTGAAATATCTGAAAGCAGAATATTTAGGCAGTCTTCCCATGGGAACAAGACCATCAAAAACTCAATCAAGTTGGGTCTTGACCCCAAGTAAGCATGTTAAACCAAATTTAATGATGTTCTGCTTCTCAGCAGAGTTGCATTAGGTGACCACGGGTTGAAGGTGAAAGGAAGCCTTGGTAGACCTGTACAGAGGTGCTTTCACACCATGGTTGTGCCAAGCTGCCGGCAGAGGTGCCTGGTGGCCATGGTGTGGCTGATGAGGAGTAGCTCATCTCTCTGAGGAAGAAAAATGATCTTTTGCCATCTTGTCTGCAAACGCCAAGGACAGAGCAGGATCTGTTAGCGGTGCTGGATGTGCCCCAGCTCTCCACCTAGCTGTGCCCAGAGCCCACCACAGCTGCTGCTGGTCCTTCACAGTGCTCCATGGTGCCATTTATTAACTGCAGTCCTTGCTACGCCTCACCGAGCTTCACTAGGACTCCCGTTAGCTTGGCATTGCCCTTGGCCATTGCCCTGATGTTTGATGGCCCAGGAGGAGATGGCAGAGGGCTGCTGGAAGGGCTGGGAGAGCCCTCCTGGGCTCTGAACCGGGGCCACCACCGAGCAACCTCTCTGGCCCTGCCGAGGCAGTAGCAGAAGACACGGTGACCGGCCTGATCCTCCCTTCCCCCACCTCCCAGTGCTGCATCCGTCAGTCCGCATGACCCTCCCCCTACCAAAATTGGCTGCTTTCTTCCTTCTTCTCCCTCCCCTCCCTTTTTTTTTGGCTGAGTGATGAGCTGTATGCCAAATCCATCTGCTCCTGTCTCCCCTAGCTGCCTTCCATATCATTACAGGATCCCTGGCAGCGAGCCTAGACCTATCTCTCTCCCTGCACTCTTAGGAGCACATTCCTTTCTACACCTTTTGCCGAGCTGGGATAGAAATGAGTATCAACCCCAAACAAAAAGCATCTGCTTTCTGCCTGCTTCTGCTTCACCGGACGCGCATGTACGCTACACCCGTGTCAGCAGCGAATGCAAAACACACACAACCCCCCACCTCGCCGCCCCGCATCCAACATGGGCTGACGAAACTTTGGGCGCCGGGAGCCTGCCTCACACCCTCTCCCTCTCCGTCTCCGCAGCACCAGCTGTGACCACCGCACCATTTGTTCCTCCAGCCCACGCCAGCACTCGGAGCCAGTTCTTTATCACCCCAATTAGCCTTGTCTGTGCTGATGAGAGGAGAGAGGCTTCCACTGCAAGGCAGAGACGGGGGGAAGAGAGCTGGCGTGTGGTGGGCACTGCAAGAGGCGATTCCCTTTACGGCGGCATTGTTCCCTGGGAGGGATAGATTTCACCAGGTCAGGAGCACCACTAAAAAGCCAGCGCTGTCATCCTGCCTGCATTACCTGGGTGATGCTGGTTTATAAACACTTGCTTCAGCGAGGTCAGGGGACACCGTTTCTTGGGGGTTTTTCCCTTTTTTCTTCATGCACTTGGCTCTCTGCTAAAGGGAAGTAGAGCATCCTCAGGCTGCACCGGCTCCCAGGTGTTGCGATGGGCTGTGGCTAGCGCCGGGCACATTTCTGGATGACTTTGGTGATGCACCTTGGCTGTGTCCCCAGCGAGGATCTCCCTGCATCTATAGCAAAGTTTCCAGTAGCCTCACAGGGGGGTGAAGCAATTCCCCCTTCTCCCGCTGCCTCGTTATAGTGTCTGCCATGCTGGTAAGTCAGGAGACCAAGCGGTCAATGCTACACTGATGCTCAGGCAGCCACCAGCCTGAAAGCCTGGGGCTTTTTTCCCAAACCAGCCCCTTGTAGCGCTCTCTGGGAGTGGTGCTTTTGCACCGCGATTCCCTCGGTGCTGTTGTGAGCCTGCATCCCTCCTAGACTTCTCTTGGATTCGTTGTTGAAGGCCCTTTTCTGGTAGGCACCTCAGTGCTGTCATCCCAGAGCCAGGGCAGGGATCCATCCTTTGCCCCAGCAAGGTAGACCTACCTCATCGGGAGGAAGAGGATGGACACAATTCAAACCCAGTCCCATGGTGGGGACTCAATTTGAAAGGACAAAGTCACCCCATGTGGTGTGGGGCAGGTCCCGTCCCGTCAGTGTAGTGCCAAGAGGGTAGGACCTGTTCCTCAGAGCACCCTCCATGGTAGGTGTTCCCTGCTAGAGGGGTTCCCAGCATGGCCGTGACCAAGAAGGATCCTGCTGGGGGTCTTTGAAGCTGAGACACGGGAAACTTGACCAGAAACTGTGGTCCCCAGATCCATCTCACGGTGCCATGTCCAGTGGAAAGCTGGACAAGCAGGTCCAGGATGCTGAACGGCTAGAGTAGCAGTCTACACCAAAATAGGTGAAATTACACTTCCCAACAAAAAAACGTGAGGGATTCAAAGACTGGACTGGTACACAATAAGGTTGTGTCTCAATGTTGTCTTAATATCTGTAGCCTACCATTGAAACGCTTCTCCCTGTTCTTCTGCGTTTGATTTCCCAGTGAGAGGAGTAAGTTACTCCATTTCCGAATGGCTTTGCCAGTGCTGCTGTGGAGTACGTCCCTCCTGTACCTGCCTCCCTGGCGCAGATGTACCCCTTGGAGCTCCTGTAGCTGCGGCTCTAGAGCAGTTTTTTTTTAATATCTGCTTTATTACAGTCAGCCAGAAGGGGATCTGCAGAGATTGCTCCAGTCGAACCAGTCACCCCCCAGCAAATTTATTTCACATCTTCCCAGGCTTCAGAAAGGGACTTAAGCGAGCTCAGTGATACGCAGCTCCGAAGCAATGCCTGTGACCGATTATATCTTCTTTCAAGATCTTCAGAGGAGTCCCTGACCACGAGTCCGTCTTGCATTAGGCATTTATTCCCTTGTCCTCTGCACAGACACCATAACCTGTCTCTGAACTCCTGTCCCTCCTAAAGCCATCCCATCTAACAGCCTTGTGTACACCCTTGCCTTGAATGAAGAGCTCAGCCATGCAGGGAAAGGAGGCCGTTTCCCTCCTGGACCCATGGGAAGGAAGCTGAAAGGACCTACAAGCAGTTATCTCCTCCGTCTCCTTCCACCAAGACAAGCTTAATTCTGCTTAAACTATTCTTGATGGCTTTCATCTAATTTGTGCTGAAAACTTCCCACCACAGAGACACCACACCTTCCCCAAGCATTTGGTTGCAATGCTTTGCTCCTTCCCACTAGGATACTCTTCCTGCTGTTCAGCTTGGATCTTACTCGATGCTTTTTGAATTGTGTCCCAAGAGAGTGTGAACAAAACATTACTCCTTTCTTCTCTGCCATAGCCTCTTGCACAGGCAAATGCCACTATGCCTCCCTTGAACTTCTCTCTTCTAGACTCAGCACATCCAAGTCCTCAATGTTTCCCCGTAGGTCTTGGCTTTCAGACCGCTAATCTGGGGTCCACCAAGGCAGACGTGGCTTTTCTTGGAGCTCCCACCCCTCCGTCCCCCACTGGAGAAGAAGGGACTGTTGGTGGCTGTCCGTTAGCTTTCTGCGGTGACATTCCAGTAGCAGGTTGGGTTTTGCTCTGTCCGAGCTGCCCCACGTCCCCAAGCCCTACCGACGCCGGCAAGGACGGTCAGGGTTGGACCACCCAATTCCAGGTCATTTTAAAGCATTTCCCACCCTGATATTTTCATACCAGTGGGTGAAACCACCCAGCCCCGATACCTCAGAGCTTTTCTTTCTGTCTCTGGAAGAAAACTTTGAAAACAATAGGAAGAAAAGCTGCGTCAGAGCCAGGCAGATCGGAGTTAATCCTCCCTCAAAATGGATCCCGTCAGTGCCGGTGTACGTGAGAATCGCCTCTCCTGCACCTTTGCTGGGTACTCTCCCCGGCACAATGCTTCACTTTGTGTTTCAGCACAGAAAGAAATGGTGAAGTTGCTAATAATGGCACTAAAAGAAAATATGCTACATCTGTTATGGATAGCAGTACAAAATTAGCTGATCACACCTCTGACACCCAAGATGTCTTCACTTAAAATACTCGTTGGCTTACTTTACATAATTTGCTGATTATATTTAAAAGAAATACAATTTTGCAATTACTGTTCTTTCTGGTGTGCTATCTATGCATCATTTTCTTTTTATGTTTATATATTTCTCCTTCATTAGTGCAGTCTGAAGGGTGATTAGATCCCTTCAAACATTTTACAGAGGTTAAACGTTGATTAAGATTTAATTATTACTGTAAATAGCTTGGAATGACATATGGTGCAAAAACCTGACATATGTGCATTTGAATAAATGAAGTGCTATTTCCCATGATGCTTCAGTAGCTGTTTAACAGCTTTGCTGAAGGGTTATGTTGCACCTCATGTTAAGATTGCTTTGATGTTATATTTTGTTGGGTTTTTGCAGCTGAAAGCTAAGAACAGTTTTTCCAGTTTTTAAAAACATTGAATATTTTAAATACCTAAATTGTTTTGCACAAATTTTTGCTAATTTGTCTAACTAGGTTAAACATTTTCAAAAGCATTTCGATTTTAACGTGGGTTCCTAGCATTGTGTCAGCAACAGCATCAATTCAATGTATAGGATTTCTAAAAGTCTGATCTTGCAAGGTGCCCTGTCCCGGCTGGGAGCGGGATCTTTGCTTGCTGCGGGGACCGGGAGCGCCATGGATCCCTCCCAGGGATGCGAAGGTTCGGACGGATTTCAGAGCAAGGGAAAGCTTCATGCGAAGCTGGTGAAAGGAAAAAATTAGGAAAGGGCTGGAGATTTTATGGAGACAGAGGACGGGGTAGGTAGATTTTAGCTGTGATCCATCCTCGTTGGAGGATACAGAGCCCTGGTCCAGGGGACAGGCGAGGGTGTGGTGTCCTCTTGTGTCACCAGGCAGCCCTTGGCTTTGCCGGGTCCCTGCGCGTGCAACCGCAGCTTCGGGGACTGGGTTCCTTCTAGCACCGTGCGAGGGGACCTTGGCTGTGGGAGAAGGAAGGGATCTCTCCTGGAAAATGGTGGGTGGGATCCGTTTGATACTCAGAGACACTCCATAATTCATTGAATATTGCAAGGCAGCGAGCGTGCATCATTTCATGTAATATAAGTCAATCCAAACAGGGTTGTTTTGAGACTTGAGCAGAGTAAAGCACATTAAAATGACACGGAAAAGGCATGATTGACATTATATTATTTACATATTATACTTCTCCACATTAATTTATTGATCTATCGAGCTCCTGCTGCAGCACAACAACGCGATACCAATTCTGATCTTGCCTCCTCTTTGATTTCACAGATTGAGACATCTCGGCTGGAGCCAGAAATCGCAATGGCCACCGCCAGTAAGACTGTAGTCTACAATAAAGGATTGTAAGTGGAAGCGGACAATCTCAGCCCAGAAGATTTGGGGAGGGAAAGGGGGAAACTTGAGATCCCCACTGGGAAAAAGAAAACAACAACAAGAGAAAACAAATAATAGAGCTCAGTGATAGTAACGTATTACCACTCCCGGCAAACTGGGAGTAAATTAACACTTGCAGAGAACTGATGCCTCACACCAATCAAAAAGATTAATATTAAAAGTTTTAAATTAGCAACAGGAGCAGCAACAAAAAAATTACATTCAAACACGTTAGAGAACTAGCTAAAGAATAACTCAGAACTTAATAGCACTGCATGGAGGGATGTTTAACGGCGTGTTTACATGGTTTTACCTAACTACATGAAAGTAGGCTTCACCAAGCAAATTTTGTTTTCAATGTGAATTAAATCTCCACACTGATGCTGCACAAAAATAATTCCATAGAGATCAACGGGTGCATGAATGTGAAGCGCTTGGTAGGGTGTTTGATAAGTGTCCTGTATCGATTTCATGCCGATCCTGCCCCCAGTGATCACGCGCAAAAGCAGCCTTCCATGGTTCGACGTGCAACGCTCCGTTAGCACAGCGAAGGTCATAGCCTGTGCGCCCTCCATTCCTCCCTCCTTCTTCTGCAGACGGTCCTGGTGGCAACCTGCCATTCATTGCGCTTGCAAGACTTTGTGCCGCAGGAGCCTCCCGCTGGGCGTATCTCCACGGGCTTTTGCCCGGGGTTCGAGATACTGGAAAGCCAACATGCCCACACATTGAATAGGAAGGGATCTTGCAGCACAAATACAGTCGATCTGCTCTTTTCCCTCGCACAGACACGAAGGTGGGGTCTGTCCCACCTAACATGGACCCTCTAAAAGTAAGGTCGTTAATCTAAATTGGTTAAGCTACACTTTGCTAAGCTAGTTGTCTGAGGACATAATATGCTTTAACATTTGGTCAGCCCTGAAGCGGTCAGGCAGTTGGACTAGGTGGTCATTGTAGGTCCCTTCCGATTGGAACTCTTCTCTCTTCTCTTCTCTTCTCTTCTCTTCTCTTCTCTTCTCTTCTCTTCTCTTCTCTTCTCTTCTCTTCTCTTCTCTTCTCTTCTNCTATTTTTGCCAACACTTTCAGACAGCAAAGCCAACACTGTCCGAAGCTTTGTGCCAGTGCAGAGGACAACCCAAATCAGAAAGCGGTGGGCAGGGTGGCTTTGCCTGGCAGCCGAGCCAAGCTGATGACTTCATGAGACTGCACCCTCAGAGGGGTGAACTGCCCTCTGGAGATGGCTGTCTGTCTGTCTGTCTCTTCAACTACTCCACTTTGGTGTGCTTAAAGTGAGGTGGGGCAGGTCCCCCCAACACTGCACCGAATCCTTGCCTCACATGGATCTGGGGCCATAATTTGGCTTTCTAGTATCTCGTACCCAAGGGCGAACCCCGAGTGACTCCCTGAGGACCAGAGGAGTTAATGCAGATTTTGAACGTGGTCACCAGCGGAAGACCAGGCTGACAGCAAGGTCTGCCTCTGGGATCGTTGAGGGATGGAGTTGTGGTGGTGATGGGCACAGCCAAACGCACAGGCTGTTGTCCTTCAAATGCCAGTTTGTTGGGGGTTTTGGGGAGGGTGGGGGGAACAGGGGAAACCAAATTGCCACTGACACAGAATGTATTCAAAGGATTTATTGCAATGCTTGAAATTGGGAGGCCTGAGCCCCACCGTGTGCTCCTCCACCGCTGGCTGCTCTTGCTCCCCGCTGGAGCCAGACCAGTAGGAACTGGAGTCACGCAACCATCAGGCCAGCTCAGGAAGACTGATTCTGTCCCTGTACTGGTGTAAATCAGAAATAATTGCATGAAACAAATCAGTTTTGTAGATTTACATGCCAGCGTGCAGGGGAGGAGAGGCCGGCTCCGGGCTCTCCACAGCTGCTGTTGATGGCCCAGCTCCCGGGCCCTGACACTGGTGGAAACACAGAGTGGGTCCAGTTACACTCATGGAGCTCTTCTGGATTTTCACCAGGGTAAAGGACAGCTGAATTTGATGCAGTACAGTTCCTCTAACGCACTAGATGAGATGAATATATGCTCTGGAGGAAGCGAGGCCGCCCCATCTGCTCCGGGTGGGATTTGGAGAGGCTGCAGGCAGACGGCATCTGTCCTATGGACATCTTCATGGGCGTCTGTCCTACGGGCAACGCAGTGCAGAATCAGGGCCCGTGTTTTGCCCTGGGGGCGAGTAACGTTAGGTGTGAGAGGGAGGCAGACCTCCCGCCCCGGGAAGGGGAGCGGGGATGCTGGTAGTCCCTGAAGAGCAGCCTGCTGGTGGGAACCGCAGCGGCAAGGCTTCCGAGAGCCACCTGGGATGAGCTGTGCGCCTAAAAAAGGGCCCTTTCCATTGCTGCAGGGTGTGGGAGGAGGTGAGGACCGTTGTCGGATGCTGGGGACACAAATGGCCCCTTGCACGCATGTCCATGTGTGCATGCAGTGGCGAAAAAGCTACTCTGAGACTAAACCTTCAGTTTGAGGCCCTGCTGAGCCCGCAGAAGTTAGGAGCCAAGCCACGTTGTGTTGCACAGAGGCACAACTTGCCTTCTTCCCCCTCCTGAATGGAAATGCAAGGCTGAGACAGAAACAGCCTCTTGTGTTGACAGTGAGAAGCCTCCTGGCTCCGGCGTCTGTCTGGGTGGATCATTTCCCCGTCCCTGGTGGGTTTTGTTGCTGCCTGAACCATTCTGCTGCAAAGCTTGTTCATCCCAGGCGGGTTTTTTTTTGGAGGGGAGGAAGAAGCGATGGAGACTGCCCTTTACCGTGAGGTTTCGGAGAGGTGGAGCAAGGAGGGAGATGGTGATTTGGTTTTGCATCGCGATCACCTATCAAAGATTTTGGTGGCTGCGAGCTCCGGCTACCTGCCGGGCCCGCAGATGGAGCGAGGAATCTGCAGCACAGGAAAGGAGGCTTTGCTTGCTCTATTTCTTTAGGAGAGAGACCCAAGAAAAAGCAAGGATTGAGCAAGTTTTGCCTTGGGAAAGAGCCAATTCCCAATTTTCTCCGTGATGGGAAGCAAGTACGGATGCTTTCCCTGCACACACATCACCTGCAGAGTTTTGGCTGCGCAGGTCATTAATTAGCAAGGGATGCTCATCGTGTTAATCCGGTGATGCTCAATAGAACCGCATTGGTTTGGAGGAGAGTAGCCTTAGGGCTTATTAAGCCACGTGGCTTCTGGGAGTCGTGAGGGCCTGATCCTGCTCGAGCAGGTGAGGACCAGCTTGAGGGGTGTCAGAGGAGCCGCGCTGCGAGATTATGGCTCAGCCTAAAAGCAGCTGCACTGTCGAACAAGTGACAATCAAACGGTCTAAATGAGTCTGGATTTATCATCTTCCCGTACAAACCCCGTCAAACTTGTTTCGCTTTATGTGTCATGAAAATGGGTCTCAGTCAACTCGGCAGAGTTTGTGCTGGGAAATAAATACATCCCAGGGTCCCAAGTCAGGCGTTTGCCGGTGTTTAAGAGCTGATCTCAGCCTCTGGCAGGTTGGCAACAGCCGTCGCTCTCAAATTTTGTTCAAATACAACTCAAAATGTTGTGCCCCCCGGCCCAAAGCACTGGGAAGGTGCTCCTGCTTGGAGCTGGGAAGGGAGAGCCACCACCTCACGGGGTTCAGTTCCCTTTCTAACCTCTTCTGAAAGCACCTGCAGGTCTTGCGTCGCGAGGTAGCGCCTGCAGCAGGGGTGCCCAAGAGGTTGGAGACCCGAGGACTTGACCCCGCATCTCCCAAACCCCTGTGGGTCCCCTTCCTCCAGGCGGTCAGGATGGTGCAGACCCATCTCCGCTGCTCTGCCCCTCGCTGTCCCCCGGCTTGGTGGCGAGCAGGACGAGGCGCGCGTACGAGGAGCGCGTTTTGGTGGTGCCGGGGTCCCAGACTCTTGAGGAACGCAAGATCGCAGCGTCCCCCCACGCTGGGACACTGGAGCCAGCTGATGCCGTTCAGCTTTAGAGCCACCACCAGCCCAACGCAGGGGGCGTCGAGATGCATTTTTATTTAAAAGCAGCAGAAAGGTTCAGCAGACGCAAACCTGACCCTTATGGGTCTTAAAAGACCGTTTCGCCCGCTGGCAGCTCAAGGTTGGGCTTCCTCGTGCAGCGGCTCCAGCACCGGCTCAGCGGGGTTGCTGCCATCCGTGGTGGGACCGCCGGCGAGCACCAAAACACCACGCTCAACCATTCCTACAGCATTAAAAATGAAAAGCATGGAGCTGGGGAAGCGCTAGCACATTAGTACTGTTTATTAGGACAGCAAATTGTGCCAGAAAAGACTACACACAACAGCTAATGATAACATTATGCACATTCACTTAATAGCTAATTAATCTCCTCGACTTTCCTAATGTACAAAAAAGGAGCTTTCGGTTTGCGAGAACAACCCAACCATTTGCATTTTTTATTTCCTATAATTGGGGAAGTGGAAGAAATGGGGAGCGAAAAACCCACCACACACATCAAGTTGTTCACCTCAGCAGATAATAATAATGAGATGATCATCTCCTGTAGTATTTAATTAGAAATGTCGCAATTAATTGATTTCTTGGATATGGTAATTAAGAAATAATGAGGACCAGGTTGCAGCAAAAGGTGCCAGCAAGTAGTTCTGAGTCCCCCCTGGAAGACGTGTCTGTTGGCTGCCCCCTGAGCCAGCCGGGGGACAACCAGGGGACAGCCCCGGGGTTGCGTCACCCATGTCCCGAACCCACCCGTAAGCTCGGGCACAGCTCAGCTCCTTCCATTTTTGCTTGTTGCTCATTTTTCCGCTCTGCAGCCCGGAGCGCGGGCAGGCGCCCGGGTCCCGGCAGGATGGGCGGCGCTGGCAGGCACCGGGTCGCCCGCTTTGCTGCCCGTGCCAGCGCCGCGCGTCGGTCGGGTGGCGGGGTGACCCGATGCTGGACCCTGCCACCTCGGGGGAAGCGATGCTGGTAGATCTCAGGGTTATACCGATGCCACGTAGCAGAGAGATGTAGGTGTCCCCTCCGCTTCGGTCGGCTCCTCTTGAAGGGCTGTGATGGAGATCCGGAGCCCGGGATGCCCTTCAGCCGCGGCGAGACCCCGACAGCCTTGGAGCAAAGCTTTTTAGGGTACCAGAGAAGCTGGCCTGGCTCTGAGAGTGTTCCCAGTGTTGGGTGTGCAGATGGTGGAGGCCTGAAGTGGTCCCGCTGGTGGTAGATACCCCCAGCCCTGGGTGTCTTCCCGGGTTGCTTTAAGAAACATCCACTTTTGCCTTTATTTTCCTTTTTTTATGGTTTATTTTGTCCCCCAACATCCTCAGCTGCCCCTTCTCACGCGATCGCCCTCCGGCACCCGATCTGAATGCACCTTATAACCGCGTTAATGGCAAGTCCCCGGGGGAGGTGGCGGTGGGAGGAGGTCGCCCGCCAGCACCGTCGCGTCTTCCAGCGGTCCCTCCGCGGGACCTCCGCGGGCGTCCGTCCCCCCCGCCGCCCTCGGGCACCCTGCCGCGCGCGCCGTCTCTTTTTAACCTTCTCGATAGAGTTATCGACCGCGACACTTTGTGTTAACACTCGGATTCTGTCTGGAATAAAAGAGTTTAAAGACTTGGCGGTGTGGTCCAACCTCCGCGCGGCCATTTCGGGCGAGGGGCGACGCGGATGTCGGGATTTAAAGGTCTCGTCTAACAAGATAAGTTTCTTATGGGCTGGTTTTACAGGGGAGGAGTTGCCAGGGATGGGGCTTTTCCCTGCGGCACAAGGGGATTTGGGGCGGGGGCTTTCCCAACAGCAGGAATTATTATATTTGGGGGGGTTGTATATGTAATTTAGAATATTATATATAATTATAATCGACTGTATATAAAAATATATTTAAATATATGTTATAAAATTGTAGTTATATATAATATACATTATAAAATACAATATATACACACATTGTATGCACATATATATGTGATTATATTGTGTGCGTGTATATATGTGCATAAATGTGCGTGTACATGTGTGTATATATGGTATAGCTTATATAGAATTATTATATTCGTGTGTTTATATTTTTTATATATATATAAAGTTATCATAAGTGCAATTTTCCCCAAACTCCAGCAAAACATGGAAAGGACACCCAACCTTCGTCCCCCAAGACCCCCCCACCCAAGTCCCTCATTGCCGGGTGTCCCCAGAGCGCCCGGGGACCGGGGAGGGGGTCCCTGCGCCAGCCCCCGGCACCCCACGTCTCGGGGGTACCCCCGGAGGGAGATATCCCCGGGGAAGGCGAGCTGTGTGGAGCCTCTCCCCGACACTCAATCCCCGGCGCAGGTGTGACGGGCGGCCGGCCCCGAAGCCGCCGCATACCTCTCATACCTGCGGCCACCCCGGCGGTGGCCCCGCTCCACTGGGAACCCCCCCGAGGGAGACCCCCGCCATCCTCCCGGCCATCCTCATCCTCCCAACGCCCACCACGATGGGGCCACCAGGCTCTCCTGGCTCCGTGGGACCCATCCCGCCCCGGTGACACCCAGTCCCCCCCATGCCAGAAGGACACCGGCATCCCCGTGGCCGTTCGACCAGCGATCGGAGAGGGGGACGGTCCCCTTGTCCCCCCCCGCCGCTGAGGCAACCAGACAGGTTTCCAGCGCATTTTGCTTTTTATTACCACGCAGTAACACACACTACAGCTGCTGACTACCTACGACAGGGAACGCACGCACACGGGCACAAAAATAAAAGAATAATTTAAAATAAAACTGTGTAAAAAAAAA
>VZTV01060190.1:618-26679 GCA_013400875.1 Anhinga rufa
AAGACCTGTGGCAGTAGCTGATAAAACTCCTCTGGGATTGCTTTGCTTCTAGATCCCCACTTTGGCTGAGATCTAGTTGTCTGCATGTAGTTACACGGTATAGTTTAAAATGCCCATGCATCTGGCAGCTGTGGCACAGGCCTTCTGGAATACCTGTGTCCTCCAGCAGCAGCAAGTGGAGGTCAGTCACCAGGACCAACTAGGAAGCACAGACTCTCCCGAGTGCACCTCAAGGGGCACTAGATGCCTGTGTGTGCTTAACTGCCCTTCCCTCAGATATCGGTTCAGATGTTGGGTAGGTACCCAAATGTAGGTGTCCTAATGTCAGACTGAATCCCATCCTCGGAACAATCAGTTAGCTCCTTCTTCAGGCACAGGAATCAGATACAGAAATCATTTTGATCCACCTGGCTGTTCGATGCCACAATGTGTGACAAATGGAAAGCTTCTACTCAGCCTACAAGCTCCTGTATCAAAGGGACCTTTGCTGCATCTGGCACAAATCTGTGCTCATTAGAAGACAAATGAGAGTCTCAGGCAGCAAAAAGTATATCTTAGCCTCCAAAAACAGCTATAAATTAGGAACTTTGGTCTTGTCTATGTGGCCTATGGCAGCTGGATATGAATTTGGTTCTGCTAATATTTTGAGGTAGCTTCAAGCTGAGTTAGCACCATGCTGGGCTTAAGTTAATGTATCCTGCTTAGGGGCGCAGTCACAGCTACCCAGTTTCCAGCTGGCTCAGAACAGGAAAGCAGTGAATTCAGAGACATCTTAGATGACAAATGTACTTCCCAATTGCTTCTGAAAGTCTTTGGAGAGGAGATACGGTGTGTTTAAACTGTACTGGTGATGACATCATCCTGGCAACAGGAAGAAATCTGAAGTGGGAATGGAGTGCAGAGACTCACAGGAAGATATGTGCTGCAAACACTGGCAGGACCTGTCAGGAATTTCTATTAGAGGAAGAAAGATCCTCGTCTTCTGAAGAGCTAAGGGTGCTGTCATTAGGTGGTTATTATTTCAAATCATTAGCTGATTTGGTTTGGACAGGTTAGCAGTCAACGTCCTAGCTAAAGCAAAGAAAAAAGTCCTCTAGACAGAATGACTCCATCATTAGCCTGAAGTCTGGCTGTAGGGAGCCCAGTGTGCCTTAGATTGAAAAGTTGGTGCAGGTAAAGACATAAAGCTGTGCTTCCTCAGTTTACCTGGTAGAAGCTGGCTGGAAGATAACGCTGCACTGTCTGATGTAACATGATTGTCATGCATAAGGTAGGGGAGAGGACTGCAATGATGTGACCTGCTGTGGTCTGGAGAGCAAGGCTAACAGTGTCCAGACCATCTCCTTTTCTATCTCCTTTCTAATGTAATGACCCTCCTCCTAAGCCTGAATAGGATTTAAATCTGCACTTTAGTGGAGTGAAACATCTTCCTGGAAGCAGAGGAATATTGGGTAACAGTAGAAGGTTATTACCATTTAAAATGTATCAGTCTTCAAGAGGGTGAGACAGCAAAGAGTTACGCAAGTATTTTACATGAACTGAGCTTTGGCCAGCTCATGACTGATTCTGGGCACGTGTTTTTCAGCCCTGAAGGTGGTGTCTCCAGTTCTACCAGAGATGCAGATTGCATGTAGGCTGGTGGAAAGTGATCTTGCCACCCTGTCAGCTTAGTTTTTCATAGGCACCAAGGCAGTTCTGTTTTCTATGATATTTGAATTTGCCTTTAGGAAACCTTGTTAGTGTCAGCAAGAGAAAAAATGAAAGTCGTGCCTGTTTTTTCTTCAGCCTCAGTGCATCAAAGAGGAGCTTAATTGTGGGGGTTTTTTTCTAATTAATTTTCTTGTGTTTTGAACTATACCTTCTTAAAACTTGAGTGAAGTTGACATAGTGGTTAGGAGCCAAAGGAGGGAGCTGGAACATTAGATGCAAAGAGCAGGATCCTTGGCCTGGGAGAAACATTGTCATCTTCTAGATTTCTAGCACTACATGAGCAATTCTGGATGACACTCTTAGTCATATGGTTTAGTTTTAGGTAGTCCTGCAAGAAGCAGGGAGTTGGACTCAATCCTTATGGGTCCCTTCCAACTTGAGATATTCTATGATTCTATGATTCTATGATTCTATGAATTAAGTGGGAAAGTAAATAAGGGAGTTTGCCAGGGCACTAGCTGAACAGTACAACACTGCATTTCAGGTAGGCACATCAGTCCAAGTGTGTTTTCCTCCCCTTTAGGTGTCCCCATGACTTAAGGATAAATAAAACTCTGTGCAATTCAGATCTTGTGGATTTTTTTTTCTCCTCAAGGCTATGCAGAAAATGGGCCTGTGCATGGGGAAGTTTATTTTAGGGGATTTTATAATAGACTTAAAAATACCTTACATGGTTGAGTTCTGTCCAGAAACAGTACTTTACTCCATGCGCTGAAGATAAAGTCAGATTTCATCATGAAAATGATTCCGAGAGGGCATGCTTACTCTCTGGCAAAGTGCAGGAAGATGCTATCTTCACAGAACAATGGAACAGATTAACTACAGCTGCTGGTTGTACTTTCATCCAAACATTCATTCACTGACAAATTCCTTTGACTAGAATAAAACATTAAGGGACCTTGTTAGAAAAAATGAAGCAAAGGAAGTTCAACCAAAATTAGAAAACTAATGCCATTTGTAGGATTTTACTTATGTTTTTATCACAAGGGAGGAAAGTTAGCTGGTTAGTTTTCAGAGGTCTCATTCTTATGAAGGAGGACAACATCCCAAAATGGACAGAGATCTGCTTAACCTGAAAAGAAATACATGCCAAAATAAATAAATAAATAGATATTATTTTTTTTGCGGGGGGGGGGGGNATGACACCAGCAGATTCCAGCTCTTTCAGTTTGCATTGGTTCTGCCCTCAGTTTGAAAGATAAGGATTGTAGCTTGCAAGGAAAGTACCTCAGAGAAAATCTGCCTGTATGGAAAGGGGTTATTATTTATTCTTACTGACAACTGATTCATTTTTGTATGTACCAAACGATTTGAGTAGAAAAGTAGCATAATCTGGCTCATTAAGACTATGTAGTTTCCTAACAAAATAATGTTTTATAACATTAGAAACTGTGAGAAGATGTCTCTTTGGTAGCTTTGTCACCCTAAAATGACAACGTTTTAAAATAGTGTAATAATGAAAATAAGAAATCATAGAATCATAGAATGGTTTGGTTTGGAAAGGACGTTAAAGATCATCTAGTTCCAAATCCCTTGCTATAGGCAGGGACACCTTCCACTAGACCAGTTTGCTCAAAGCCCCATCCAACCTGGCCCTGAACACTTCCAGGGATGGGGCATCCACAGCTTCTCTGGGCAACCTGTTCCAGTGCCTTGCTACCCTCACTGTGAAGAATTTCTTCCTTATATCTAATCTAAATCTACCCTCTTTCAATTTAAAGCCATTACCCCTTCTCCTATCACTATATGCCCTTGTAAAAAGTCCGTCTCCAGCTTTCTTGTAGGCCCCCTTCAAGTACTGGAAGGCTGCTACAAGGTCTCCTTGCAGCCTTCTTTTCTCCAGGCTGAACAACCCCAGCTCTCTCAGCCTGTCTCCATAGCAGAGGTGCTCCAGCCCCCTGAGCATCTTCGTGGCCTCCTCTGGACCCGCTCCAGCAGGTCCATGTCCTGTCTGTGCTGGGGGCTCCAGAGCTGGACGCAGTGTTGCAGGGGGGTCTCACCAGAGCGGAGCAGAGGGGCAGAATCCCCTCACTCGCCCTGCTGCCCACGCTGCTGGGGATGCAGCCCAGGGCATGGTTGGCTTTCTGGGCTGCAAGTGCACATTGCTAGGTCATGTTGAGCTTCTCATCAACTAAGACCCCCAAGTTCTTTTCTTGGCAGGGCTACTCTTATTCCATTCATCCCCAGCCTTTACTGATATTGGGGATTGCTCCAACCCAGGTGCAGGACCTTGCACTTGGCCTTGTTGAACTTCATGAGGTTCACACGGGCCCGGCTCTCAAGCCTGCCAAGGTCCCTCTGGATGGCATCCAGAAGAAATTGCAGAAAAAAAGGGGGAAAAAAAAACTTTTTTGCTGAGATTTGTAGGAAACTATGGACAAATCCCAAACTGACTAAGCCTGTACTTCTGTGTCTGGGCAGCGTGTTTGTCTTATACATAGGCATCAGCCCTGGGGCTATTATATCATTTTAAAGTCAAGAAAAGTAATTACTGTTTCCTAAACTGATTAACTGTTCCTTAATGCCAGTACTTAGAGAGTCATGCTGATTTAATCATGTTATCTCTTTACCTCCAGAGGAAGTATGCGCTCCATTACAAGATTGCTCTCATCATAAACTACCTGGGGCACTGTATATCAGTAGGGGCCCTTATAGTTGCCTTTATGCTTTTCTTGTGCTTGAGGTGAGTAATCTGTTTGCATGCTTCTAACTTGGTTGGGTGTGTGACACTTACTTAGAGGGTTACTCAAGCCCTCTAATAACACTGTCCAGATTGTGTATGGTCTTGAAAAATGGTCATGGCTTTTACACTCCCAAGCATGTTCATGGTTTCATTGACTGATGCATTGGATGAGCTGTAATGGTGGCTTCTGTGCACAGGACCTAAAGCTTATTTGTATTCAGGAAGAGCACTGTACATGATTTATTGATGCAGCAAAAAGTTCAGTGAGCACAGAGTGCTTCATTAAGGGAAGCTGGGATTTGAATGTGTTGAGTTGCAAGTTTTGGGGGCAAGTTTTCTTTTTTATAAGGCAGCGCATGATAACATAAGGCATTTTGCATTCCCCGACAGATAATGCCCAGATCTAGACCAAAGGAGATAGAATGAAAACTTTCCATTTTGCTTTGGGTTAATTTCAATTTTTCTTCCATTACAGAACTTAGAAGTTTTCTTAAATAACAGGAGAAACATCTTTAGAGGAGCTTTATCCCTACCAGTGCTCATGAAATGATGAATGCAAATCAATGAGACTACATAGAAATACTTCCCTTCCCCGGTTCAGTGGTACAGAAGGGAGTTTGTCAGGTCGAAAGCAGATGTCAATGAAAGAAAGTCTATGAAGAAGAGTTAGGGCTACAGGGAGAAGAGAGAGGACAGGAGGGAAGGAAACTTAGTGGAAAGTAATAGGTAGATGTGCGTCAGTCATCACACATGTTGCATGTACACAGCCTAAGTCACAGGAACATATTGTAATAGGAGTGGCCGTGTTGGATATTTCTGTATTATTTGTTGGATTACCTGACTGGTATTTCTGTACTACTTGTGCTACCTTGTCTAGAAGCATTCAACCTGAATTTAGAACCAAAGGCACTAAGTGCTATGAAACGATAATCCTTGAGAATTATACTAGTAGTAGAGGAGAACAGGTGGAGGACCCCCCACAGGATTATAACGTGATGATTGACAGTGACCTAAGTGAAAGAATTACTGCTTTTGTAGAGTGGAGCATCCCTACAAAGTCTTATGCTAAGTCTTCCTCTTGAGCATTCCTAAAAAGAGGGTCTTTCTTATTAACAACAGGAATCTTCTTTTATCCCAGCATCTATAGACAGAATAATCTATGCTAACGGAAAGAAAAAAACAGCTTAAAACATTCAATAGGAACATTTATGGTGCATCAGTTTAAACTTCCATTTCAAGCTTTTTACTGTGCGCATAATGCTAATTCCCATAGTTCTTGGAGACCTGAATTAATTTACACTGAATAAAGAATGCAAATTATTCATTGTAGCTATATTCCCTGCTTCAATGCTGAATCTTTTATAAATGCTTGAGTAAATAACGCAAAAATAATTAGATAATATGGCATAAATGTATCCAGCTTCTAACACAGAAGTGGCCTAGCTGATCTCTTTTAAATTGTTCTTCTGGTATTTAAACTTTGACTTTAAGATTTAAATTTTGCAGTCAGTTTCAGCATTAAAAATGACTGCAGCAATTAAGTACTTCCCTGTATATGCTGTGAATTAATATAGTCCATCTTTTCAAATTCCCACTGTAGCATGCAAAAAAAGTCTAGTGTCCAGCCAGCATTAACCAGCATGAGCTACCTCAGTGTCTGTAGAGTTACACCTGTTTCAGAAGTTCTAAAGATGCTCCAGTGAAGGCAATCCAGATTCATGTTGCATTACAGTTTTCCCCTACACAAATTCTAGGTTATGCACATCTTCATCACACTTACCTGTTCCAAATGTCCCAAGAACAAATCGGTTTTGATAATGGAGTCCTATTATTTGGGATTTTTTTTGTTCTGTTTTAGTTTGGATGGAAGAAGGCATCTACTAACTGGGTGAAATGAGAGAATTTAGATAATTCCAGGCTAAGAAAACAATAGAAGACCCTGAAGGCTGGATCTGATAGTCCCACATGTTGGCCCAAAGTAGAAATCTATGGTGTAGATTTCTAATATTTCTATTTCATTAGTATCTATGGTATCCTTCCATGTACCTCAGTCATGAGTTCCTGCTAAGAGTGAAGACAGAGGAGACCTCTGTGAAGGCTGAAGTTCTACAACTGCTCCATATTTTTATGCTTCTCACCCATCACCTGCTTGATTTTCCTTTGCTCTGTCAGTGCAGATGGAGTCCCAAAGGCAGTCCCATCTGAAGGAAGAGACTGGAGCACACCTGCTGTAACTACTAGGAAGGCTGTGGGATCTCTTACACTGGAGGTTTTAAGAGCAAGTTAAATATCTGGTTGGCATGGCAAAGAGTATTGCTTTGATGATCAACTAGTGAGATGGGTGTTGTGCTTTTGGAGATGAGCTTTGCCATTACTGTTGCTGCCCCAGCCCAGGTAGCTGCTGCATTGATCAGAAGCTTTATCCTCAGTTGTGCTGAAGCGGGAAGGGGAAAGAACTGGATCTAGTCCCTATTCTTCCAGATCTATCCTATGTCATCTTGCCCTCAGTTCCTGTCTTCCTTAGTTCCTTATGCAATCTTCTGTCCTCCATTCACAACCCACCATCCATGCCAGTAGAAATATTCTACTGTCCTAAACTCTAAGGAACCATACAGCAAAAGATATTTTGAGGGTCAGAAAGCTCAGATGTAGCAGCAAGTAATGAAATCATCTGTGTTTCTGTTGCGAGGAGACCCCAATACAACTGATGTTGGAGATCTCAGCCAGGAACTCCCTTTTACTGCAAATACCTATTTCAGCCTTTTCTCCAGTTCTGTCACATATGAACCAATCCTTTCTTGGCTGTGCAATGAAAAATAAGGTGGTAAACATTTCATTTAGCACCTAAATAATAAAAAGTGAAGCCCAACTTACGGGAGAGGACTTGATTTTTGTTGGCATGCTTTCTGAATGGCAATGAGTCATTAAGATAGCACCTAAAGGTCTAAGGATGGTTCCTCAAGGTCTAAATGTAGGTGGTCTTAAAAGTGTAAGAACCATGCTGTCTTTACAACGCAAAACAAAACAAGCACACAAACAAAAAGAAATACGCTGAGAAGGAAAAGTGAGGGATTTGTGTATTAACCAAATGTGCTGTAGAGCTGCATTGATCTCCAACGCAGGATCTGGAGAGGTTTGCTCAGGGCACTTCACAGGGCATTGTTAAATGTACCTGCACTGCTGTGAATCTCATAGTCTGTGTGTTCTCATTAATAGTAAAGTTTTGATCCATCCCTCAGGTGCACACAGGCAGTTCCCGCTGACATAGCTCTCATCCTCCCACATAATCACATTCTCACACTAGTAAAGCAGAAGTTTTCCATAGGAGGAGTCCTGCTATCACTAATACCAACCAAACTGAAGGAAAAAAAAAAAAAAAAAGGAAAAAGGATTAAAACACTTCTTTTGTTCTTTTGAACTGTATTTTTTCCTTTACTGTTGCTGATAATGCAGGAACCCAAATTACTTTGTCCTGGCTTTTTCCTTGTTAGTGTGCTGTTATGCCAGCATCTGAGGTGGAATAAGAGTCCTTTGTAAAAATCCTGACTTGTTACTAAACAATGTGCTGGCAGTGGCCAGCAGTGACCTGACTGGATTCAATCAGAAGATGTTTTATTTGTGCAGTGCTGGCTGAAGAAGTAGTACAGGAAGACAGGTATTTGTTCTGGGAAATGTCTAAGTCCCTGCTGAGTTTTGAATCCAATAAAGAATGATGGTGCTGAAAGAAAGATAGGCTGAAGATTAAAAATGCCATGTCCTTCTGACTGCTGAATAAAGGCAGCTCTAAAAAAAAACAAACCCACAAACACTGGCCTAACATCTTTTGTCACCTGTATGATGGTAACAAAAGCAGACTGAGGGGTTTGAGGAAAACTTTGCTTTCCCGTTGCCCCTAAATTTACCTCTTTCTGTTTCCCATTTAAAACATCTGATTTTTTTCCTCATAGGCCTGAGGCCCTTTCTTTCTTGTGATTACAGCCAGATTTCCTAAATCTCACATATTTTTTCTCCCAAAAGACTGAAACAGTCCCTTTTTTTTTTCTTTTTTTTTTTTTTTCTTTTTTCCCCCTAACCATCTCCCAGGATTTAGGAGAGGAAGATCTACTTTCCTTTATCCTCCCCTGTTCCAAGCTCCTTTGAACTGCCTCTTGATCTTCAGTCTGGCGTGTAGCTGGTGAGACTGCTGCTGCAGGCATCTGTTAATAAGAACGGAAGAGTTTGATTAAATGATTTGTAGAAACCTGTCAGAAGAAATGTAGAGCATCCATACAGAGCAGGTTTCATAGAGCAAAGTGTTCTGCACCTATCAGAGCCTAGATACTGAGGATATATCAAGTGGGAGGGTGATCTGCACAATTAGTACTGGTTCGCACTTAAAAGTCCTGTGGTATCTGATGTGATTAGAGCAGAGCACACTCCAGATCTAAGGCATAGTCCTCCCAGATATACCTTTCTGTCATGGAGCAAGGGGAAAAAGAGCAAGTCCTGGGACAGGGCATCAACTACCTGAATTAAGGAGTTCATGTCAGTACTCCATTTTCCCCTTCATCTCTGCCTAGCCTAGTTAAGTCTATTCCATCTGCCACTTAGAATAGGAGAGCCTTAAATAATGATTCAGGGACATGGCATTTTTTAAACTTCATCATAAATACCAGTAATTGCAGAGCATGTGTTCAGTGGATGCAGTGGCTGTAGGTTTGGAGATGGCACTCTGTCCCACCCTGTACGAGTCCTTAGTAAAGTTCTTAAAGCAAGGCAGGAATAGAAAAAGATGGAGCTCTGTAAATAAGCATGTATGCAATGAGAGGGTCTTCTTTGAATAGAAAACATCTGAAATGCCTGTACTGCCCAAAATCATGCGAAGTGTCTCATCTCACGAACTCAGGTAAAGGACAGAAACAGATTTCCTACTGATTAACTTTAGGCCTAGATGTTTACGTACCCACTACAAATGTAGTGTTCAAGTCCCAGACAGTTCCATTTCAGTTTTCATCCAAGGAATTGCACATCTGCATCCCTCACTAACTCCACTGTAGTTGTTCAGCACCCAGCCACCTTCTCTTCTGCCTATTCTAAAAGATGAATACTGCTGCTTCACATTACTCTGTCAAGTAAAGCACGAGAGAGGTGGAAAATCCCTGATTTGTGTCACTCCTGAATGGGGCTTGTACACCCCTGCTGGCATGTGGACTGCCTCTGCTTGTTATGGAAACTGCAGCTTCCTGGGAGAAGTGCCTGTGCTGAACCACTGGAAACATTTCCGCATGCACAAGGAGCACCGTGAGGCTAAAAACTTTAGACCAAGCACAGGAAGGAGTAGGCTATAAATGATCCTATATGGTCTTTCCTGAATTCCTGGCCAAATACTCAAAAATAACAAAATATTTCACACTATGTTTTGGTGGAAATGAGACCAAGGAGAGCGTGAACAGCAGCATCAGTGCCTCAAATTTTCCTCCTTGGTTTATCCACACAGTATCTGCAAAGGTAGTTAATTTAATAAACATTGCTAATTGTATAACTGTATTAAAAGCAAAAAAAAACCCATAACCCCTGAATTCCCTAGCTGGTCCTTTAAGTTAATTTTCTTTCAGATTATTTTTTGCATAATCCCACAAAAGGATTATGAATGAGGATATGCTGTGCACTCCTACATTTCCCAAACAGTAGCTCTAAGAGAGATCAACTACTATCAGCTCTCAGTGACTGGCTTCTGAAATCCTAACTCCAATTTGTGCAATCCAGCTGCAATGGTCACTCTTCATAGAAAACACTCACCCTTCCGCAGTCCATCTGATAACTACCACCTGTGTCAGCAGGGCAATGGCTTAGACAAACCCCAGAGGGCTGTGGCCACCTACCGTGCCCCTGCTACTCTAAAGCTAGTTTGTTATGGGGTTCTGAAACCTGAGCTGCAAGGTAGCTTCTGCTACAAAGGCCTTTTACAGCCCAGTTTCCTGTTTGGTTCAGAAATGGCTGACTTCTGACCTCCATTTTGCAAAGCAAATTAGAGCAGATTCCTAAATTCTTTTTTTTTTTTTTTTCAACCAGCTAAACCACAAACACATGCTGTACTAAATGAAGTCGTCTGTGTTTGACTTTGTCATTCCTGTGAAAATGACAGAGGAATTTTCTCCAGTGGAAGAGCGGATTGCACAGTGAAGATTGGAACCATATTCTTAGACTGGAGTATCCACTGACTGGGTTTCAATTAGCCCATATTTAACCACTTAGTTATCAGGGGCAACATTTCTCTTTGTACACTGACTAGGAACAAAGCACAGGCTGATGTAGTGTCCTATAGTTACCCATGCTGCTCAGTGTCAGCATGCTTGTGGGTAGTTTGCAGAGGGCCATTTTTGACCCCTTTTCACCATGCTACGCAGCCAGACAGTGCTGCGCACAAACACTGGCAGTGAATGCAGTCAGTCTGGTCCTGCCCTGGGGCTGTCCTGCCTGTGGTCCTGTTCTGTGTTGTGCATCCTTCCAACCTTCCACATCAGCTCTTTAAGCCTTTGTGTCTAAAGCAAGCAGAATGCCCTGTGTCCTGTGATTAAAAATTGACTTGAAGGCAGGATGAAGAAGCTTTGGAAAAGGCTTAGTGGAGCACAGAGGGTTCTGCAAAGGGTTTGTTTTTAGGGTTTATGTACATCCTAAGCACTGCTGCTTCTCCTCTTCACCTAGGCATTTCACCCCTGTCCTCATAATAAAGCTGTTATTCTCTTTCAGGGTTTCATTCTTCCCTTATAACTGCCCCTTGCATTTCCTGTGGGAGTATTTATATTTCCCCAGGCAACTACCACCGAGAAGCTAATTTTCCTTGCCAACCTCTCCAGCTGTTTTTCCCATCTGTAAGCATTAGTACCAGAATATATGCAGTGATTGAACATGAACACACAGGGGAAACCATGAGGACCTCAGGGGAGGCCTCCATGTGGATGAAAGCAAATAGGCCATGACAGGCACAGAGCCTGGGAAATAACTTGCTGTTAGGTATTCTTCCCACTCCATGCCATTTATGGCTTGTCCATGAGCTTTGCCCTAGAAAAGACTACAGGGGAAAAATATTTTTTTAAGTATTGTCCATGATTCTCCTTCCCACTTGTTGAACAGTCATGGAATGGGAAGGACTCAGCAAAGTGCTCTCACATTTCTCCTGCTAACTGTTTTCAGACAGACTTTGGGACAGCTGTCTTAATTGAACATCATTATTAATGGAATACTACATGAATTAATAGAAGGTTTCCAAGCTTCTTTAATAAAGTTATCATTTGCAATTATTTCCATGCAGACAATTCAACTAATTCGGCTAGCTTTTGACCATGCTGGCATATTATTATGATTGCTAATGTTAATTGTTTGTGTCATGCTTTGAATCAGAAAATAGTAGCTCTGCACATCCCAGAGGAAAAATACCACTGTATGAATAGAGTGAGGAAAAAAAAAAGAATCAGCAACAGAAAGGCTACTTTGAGTTTTACTGGCGTTATTTTAGAAACCCTTGTATAGATCTCCATATCTGAATCAGTGAGGCCACCTGTACAGAAAGAGTTGATCAGATTTTCTGCCTTTTCATATCTCAGCATTTCCTAAGCCAAAAGAATGGATTTTCTAAATCTCTGCTTTCTGTATCCAACCATACGATTAAGGTCATTTGATGGAAATAATTAGCAGAGTGTGCTTTCTCTGCCAACAATCAGAAACTCTTTCTGCCCACCTCTGACACAGGCTGCAGTCAACTGCTGGAGAATTTAGCTTTTTTTTTCATTTGCTGCTATTGTTCCTAATGTGGAAGCCCAGTTATGACACCCCCACACTGAGCGGTTCAGGATGCCGGTGGTATGATATTGAGTCAGGCAATGACATTGGGCTTGAAAAGTGGTCTGTTCTCAAATCAAATAAAGAAGACATTATGTGTAATTTCCCAACATACACCTGGCTTTTGATTTACTAATTAGGAAGGCCAAAGTGAAGTATGCTTGCTTTCACCTTAATTGCTTCTTTGTGTCTAACCTGCTGCAATGCTGAGGCTAATGATCTTATGGGGCTCTCTGTGTGTGCAGTGAGAGTATGTGCTCCCAGATGATCTTATTTCGTTTTGACCAGCACAGGCAGAGACATACTCTGGGACTCTCGACTCGCTGGAACACATACATTTTCCTGTACCCTTGTCCCCAAATTCCTGTAGGTATAAAACAAGGTACTTCATAACTCAGTCTTCTGTGAAAATACTCTGTCTCTTGCTACACTCTTCCATCCAAATCCTCACATCATTAGCCTTAAGGCAAGCGGCTGTACTCTGAACAATGAGTCCTGGCAAAAAGTCCTGCCTGCCTGACAGGAGGACACCTCTGCCCAAACCAGCAGGAGTGGCACAGCAGCAGGACTCTTGTGTGGCAGGCCCTCAGCAGAAACTCTTGCCTTGCCAGAAGTGGTCTTCTGGAGATCACTCGATAGGGGGCAAAGCACTGGTTCTTAAGAAATCATGAGGAGACAATAAACCCTTTCACCTACAGAACCAAGATATTCCAGTGGCAGCATCTTTTCTTCCTCCAAGTTAGAAACTTTTTAAGTTAGGTCCTTTTTTTCTCTCCTTTTCAAGGAAATCCTTTTCCTTCTGCTTGCTCATTCACTCAGTGTAACATACACCACTTGCATGTGCCTGTCTGACACTACTTGCTATATTTCAGGGCGATATTTCAGGTCCAAAATCTGGTGTCAGGCACAGCCAGAAGTGAAATTTCTGCATGAACCGTGCTACTTCAGGAGTACATGTTGGAGATACACTACCAATCACTCCTCCCAGCTTGCTCCCACAGCCTACGGGACTAGCAGTTTCCTGCTGTCCAGTTCAGGCTGCTCTTTCTATCCCCCCTCCCTGCAACTCCCAAAGGACAGGCAGGAATGTAGTTGTGAGGAAATGCCTCCTCAGGATGGGACAGGCAAGCAGAGAAGAGGAACCAACATAGACAAATGTATTTTACCATGAATAACAGCTTATGAGCTCTTTATGCCATCACGTTAGTAGAATAAGCCATGGCCTGACCCCAGTGAACATAAACCACAAAAGGAGTTCAGTGACTCCTGTGAGGAGTTGGGACCACCAACGGGGTGATCTAATGTCATTAAATGTGGTCTCTGAATCAGGAATATCTTAAAACCTCTGACTGCCAGAAGCAAGGAGGTAAGAGCAAGGAACAACTACCAGTCCACCTCCCCTGTTTCCCATACTGTTTCCCAAGCTTTTTTACGGATCACCACTGGAGACTGAGTCATAGCCTACATGACTCATTGGTCTGACTGAATATGAAAGTTCTTATGTCTTTATATTGTGGCCTCAATCTTTAAGTCTGTTCTGACTGAACTGCTACAACTTCTTATTTTCTTACGTCCTTGGACCCATGCACCAGGGAAGAGTTAGTAGAAGAGTCGAGCAAAGGCCTTGACCAGCACTTTTTGTCTGAAAAGGATCAGGGCAGGAAGCAAATACAGGAAGAGCTTCTTTAATGGAAGTTGGTAGCCTCAGTCCGTAGTATCTTGTGGTGTAGCAGACTCTTTGCCCACGCAAGAAGGTAGCTCTCTGCTGTCCGTGCTCTCATTCTCCTGATGTTGTCCCTGCCACAGTCTCCAAATTGTTATATCTCCCTACTGAGGTAAGAATAACCTCAAATTTCTTAGCTTCTGAGTTGTGAGGGAATGCATTCATGCCAATCACTGTGACTCTAGGAAAGCTCAATTCACAAACTTATAATACAGCTCAATGTGTTTCAAATTCTACTTCCTCCTATTTACAATGTGATGTGAATTCCTTTTCAGTGCTGCCTCTGAGGACAGTTATTGTCATTTCTGGAGCACAGGCTTGCTTACTTTTTCACGCCACAGAGTGAATGCAATAATTAATCAAGGAGAAAGGAACTGTGGAGCTCATTGTTATAGAAGTCTGTTACGACTGTTTAACAAGTTTTCAAAAAGGGACAGGTCATTTTCATGAATAACAGGAGTATTTAAATTTAATTAAGGCTCATAAATTTAAGCTAGCTTCCATCTAGAAAGAGCCAAGAAAATACCCATATAGGAAAAATTACCCCTATGAGTATTATGAGTTTCTTCCTCAGGCTTTGAGGTGGGTGAGTATGACAAGGTCGGCTTTGTCCCTTCACCAAATATTAGCTGCGCTGCAGGTCTCCTATTACTCACTAGCTTTGTTGCCCAGTCTGGGACCTGTCCTTCATTCACTATCCCACCTCAGACTCCAGTCTGGCTACACAGAAATCTTTATGCACAGGGTTAGCTCCTGAGCCCAGCAGAACAGTCTCATGTGAATAGTGCCTGAAATGCAGGGAGCCTCATCTCAGTCAGTATCCCCCTAGATGCTTTACCCATACTAAATAATAATAATAACATTCACCAGCAGTGCCTGTAACTGAGAGAAGCTTTCTCAGGTGGCTGGCAAGAGATCTTTCCCTGGTTACATCAATGACTTAGCTGCAGTCCTCCACTGCTGTGCCCTACAGCCTCCACACACTATGTTAACCCCGCTGTTTCTCCCTTCCCAGTATGAACCTCACACAGTTATTTCTCAAGCTTTTCATGCCCTTGGCTATGAATTGCATTACTGCCACTGTGATTTCTGTGCTAGTATTAGTTAGGAGACAGAAACAAAGAGAAACCATGTGCTCTGGGCTGTCTACAAACAAAAACAAATTTAGAGTCTCCAGTTGGGACTCTTACTAAGAGAAAAGGAAAGGGAAAAATAAAAAAAAAAGGGAAAGGCTAAAAACATTCTGTTCCTCGGGTCACGTCACTGCCTGAGCCATTGAGAAACTGTGGCACTTTCAGACATGTGTTTCTCAGCCTGACTTTACTAGTGTTTCCATTAAAACCCTAACTGCTATTTACACCAACAGAGTAGTGGCCCAGACAGCACAAAAGCAAATCCTGCCTCTCACCTGTTTGTGCTGCTTTGCCAAAGCAGCAGTGTGGTGGGGAACAGAGTGTAAGGGTGCCAGAGCAGTGGCCCAGGCTGCCCAGAGAGGCTGTGGAGTCTCCTTCCCTGGAGACATTCACACCCCACCTGGACGCGGTCCTGTGCCCCCTGCTCTGGGTGTGCTGCTCACGCAGGGGGCTGGATGAGGGGATCTCCAGAGGTCCCTTCCAACCCCTGCCATTCTGTGATTCTGTGATTCTGTGAATGTGACCAGGGAGAGACTGCAGCTGGAAAAGCAAAATGCTTGCTCTACAGCCTCTTCTTCATTGCTCTGTTAGCCCCAAAGAAATTAAGCTTTTTAGCAGGTAAAAGCATCTACTTGCCATCCGTGCCACACACAGTGTGTCTTAGAAAGGGAATGAGGCCATGGTACAAGATTCCTGATACCCAAAGTATAGCTTTTCTTAAAGGTAGTGGGACATGGGAGCCAACTGTCCCTGTTTCATGTCCAAGGGATTTGTCAAGGCTTCAGGCCTCATTGTGGTAAATTTTAGCTGCTGGTCACATTTATACTTTGCTTAATTTTACACCAGGAGCACATCTTCCCTCAGCACATGTGGCTTTTGTAAACAAGGAGAGTTTTCATCATAATTGTCTGTAGAGCCTGGGAGTTCCCAACACAGACCAGACCCTCTTGCTCTGGAACCTGAACACATATCACTGAAAGTTTGCCTCTGTCCCAAGCATTTTACAATCCAAACAAAAGTCAATGGCTAGATGCAGATAAATGGGCAAAGAAGATAAAATAGTATGACCAAGAAGTAGTAAGGAGGGCAAAGATTATACAGCCAGTAGATGCTGAGGTTGTCTTTATATTCCAAGCCACAGAAGAGAATGTGATTTTGATAACTAGGATCCTACTGGGGTGAAAAGCTCTTTTCAGGAACTGAACCCAAAAGTCTACAACTATTTGTTTGACTCTATTTGCCTCTACAGCCATTCCAGTGTCCTGCTGTAAGTCTTCTGGGATTAAGGTTTCTTCCAGCCAGATTTAGTGATGTTTCAGCATATGGGATGGTTAAACTATATCTAAATAGAGGCATGCAGCAAGGAGTTTTTTCCCCCACTCCTTTATCTTCTCTTTGTCAAGAAAAACACTCAGGTAGCAAGTGTTCTGGATCTGTTTTGTTGTTAGAGCTCTCAAAAGCAATTAATTTCATGCCAGTAACTCTACAGTTTGACCTGAATTTCCTCAGTTTCTAGTCCCCTGCCTCCTTCTCCCCCTAGAAGCAATGTTTCAAACTCATTCCTTAATCTGCTAATCCTTAACCTGAAGGGAGTGAATAAAACATCTAGATGAACAGCAGCCACAAGACATTTATGTGCGGAACAATCAACAGAGAACAGACCTTAATAGCATGTTTCAAAGTCTGTCCAGAGTCAGATGGGTTCCTGGGGTTCAGTATGAAAAGCAGAAGGTGTTGGTTGCCTAGTTTCTTTGAAATCCTAACTGTGAACCTTTGCCTTTTGTTAGCAGTGAAATTTTGAAAGTGAGACATGTCTCTGACATGCCTCCTGCTAGCACAGGTTACACTGAGAGCAATGCTTTTGCGTTTTGTAGCCTAAATAAAAGTGAATGGATCTGAGCAGCTGGAGAATTGTTTTCCAAATTGACTCCAGTCGTGAGTCACTGAGGCTCTCAAAACCAAATACCAATTTCATACCTGGAGCCTGAGTTGTTAAATTCAGAAGCTATTTTGGCATTGATTTAGTAGGGTTATACCTCTGACATCTTTCTGCAAGTTGCAGTTTCTCATATGTGGGCGGTCTTCTATTTGTTTTTTTGCTGGGTTGCTGTGAAATCTTTGAGAGATTTGCGAGGCTGAAGGACATAACAGAATTGCTTCTGGCCCTCAAACTGACTAACTGAGTCCTAGGACAAGTGCAATAAGTGTTTTATGATAGCAAAATAGTGTTTGTTATTAAGAAGGCTGGCTTGTTTGTCATGCAAAAGGCCTGAGGCAAAGTCAATTACTGGATTGTGCCTTCTCTTTTTGCTGTCAGTGGGATGAGCTACAGTCAGCTACAGTTGATCAGGTTTGAGAACACCACTTTCTGCGTTTGTCCAATGTTATTTGACAGCTTCCTTTGCAAGCCGGGAGAATGACATGGCAAATGCAGAATCCTAACCTGATGATCCCAGGAAATGCACTGGCTGTTTGAACCCCTGCGGAAGTGATTTCAGTAACTGGAGTGTTTTGTGTTTAGCTGAGAAAAGAACATTTAATTGCAAAACTGCAACTTGGCACTCACCTTCCTTTACTGTTTCACAAAGAATGAGAAGACAAATGATCTTGTCTCAGATGACCAAATTAGTAACTTTCTGTCTAGCTTCAGTGATACTTCGGTTGCTGGCATCAGCCTCATGCACTGGCTGCCTCCTGGAGCCATTTTCAGCAGCAAGCACTATTTAAGATGTCCCACTTTTGTTTTATGGCACCGTGTCCCAACTCATTGTAACTTATATTTTACATTGTGCTCATATTTTACATTGCATCTGAAAAGGGGCTGGGAAAGGACTGAAAATAGACACAGGTATTTTCTGGTTAAGGAGAATACACATCTCTACCGTAAGAAAGCTTGGTACAGCCAACTGGGCTCGGGACGGGAAACCAGGCAGTCCATGCTCTCCTATCACATTAACGGGTCTGAAAACTTTGAATTTCACACAAGTGAGCCTATTCAAGAGAGTGACCAAATGTAAACTATGCCAGTTTTGCCACTCCAGAGCAGATATTTGTCACCAAATCTTCTTCTGTGAAGAATGCAACAGACTCCAGTGCAGCCTTGTGGTTTAGGGGCTTATCAATTCTAGTTGACATTATAACAGAGCTGCTGGGATGGGGTGGAGGGGAGCAAAACTGATAACCAAGGATTAAATGATCATTTGAATCTTTGAGTCTTTCCAGTAGATCCTATTTCACTTGCCTGAACTGATTATTGGCAAAGGGACCTCCTCATGTTATCAAGACAAATTGTTGTACCTGGCTTTGCAAAAGTTATGTTGTATGTTTTTTGGAAGAAAGGTATAGCAAGGAAAAGAAGCAGATTTTGCCATCCTCCTGTTGCTGCTTTGTATTTATGTCATTTATTTGTGTTGTGACTACACTGCAAAATCCAAGTTTTGTCTTTGCACTGGCTGTGCAATTTACCCTGAGAGCCAGAGAATGGGACCAGACCCAGACATGCTTGCTGCTAAAGATATAAGCTACAAACAGCCTCATAGACTGTTATTGCTGACCCATTGGACAGCCAAACCTCCTGTTTCATAGTGTAAGAGAGGTAATGGAGGGGGATAAACCATGAGGAATTTTGCAAGTGAACAGAATTAGCTTGTTTATTTTATATAGTCATTAATGTGTATGTGTATATATTCACTATATACGATGATTTAAATGTATTTCCCTGTTTAGGAGTATCAGATGCCTGCGGAACATTATCCACTGGAACCTGATCACCACATTCATCCTGAGGAATGTGATGTGGTTTCTGCTTCAAATGATAGATCACAACATACATGAAAGCAATGAAGTAAGTGTTTGGAGGTAGCACATCTCTGCCATGTAGTTTGGGGGCAGGCAGGGATGCTGAATTTGTTTGACTGATATTTTATATACTGTAAGATACAGTATTGTGCGAGACACTAAATTTGGTATTTTGTTATCATTTTTGTCAGAATCACAGAATCCCAGAACAGCAGGGGTTGGAAGGGACCTCCGGAGCTCCCCTCGTCCAGCCCCCTGCGTGAGCAGCACACCCAGAGCAGGGGCACAGGACCGCGTCCAGGCGGGGTGTGAATGTCTCCAGGGAAGGAGACTCCACAGCCTCTCTGGGCAGCCTGGGCCACTGCTCTGTAATGTCAGAGCATCTTGCAGTGGTGTGCGCTTGTGCAGGGAAGGCATTCATTCCAGAGGGCAACATCTCCGTGAACAGGGTACAGAAATAATTGATTTGGCTGTTGAGGCTCTGAGTCAGCTACTTTGCCTGATGACAGTGGGCACCTTGCTGTCTGGAGTCGGACTCCCAAGGAAATAAGAAATAGGGCCTGAAAAAGTACAATTTTTGCTTGTTGATATCTTTGTGGCTTTTTTTTTACAAAATCCCATTTTTCTGCTAATCCCTTCTTAAATGTGCTGGCCTTGAGGATAAAGTTCTGTGATATGGGCTGCATCCAGCAGGAAATCCCTGACACTGAAAGCTGTGGCTCATTCCTCTAGGGACCCAGATGCTTCACCCAGGCTCCTGCTGCTTCTTTTGCACTAGCTCTGTTCCTCTCCTTGATCACTTGGGGAAGACTGAACCCTTGGAGACTGAACTCACTAAACTGGTGGAGAACTAACCTAGCCGACAAAAAAGCAAGGAAGAGTTTTTGCTGGCGTAGTGATCTAAGTCAGCTTTCTGATGGGTGAATGACAGTCAGAGCCAGTTCAAGGGACTGGACAGATCCACACAATGAAACATGGAGTGGCAGAAGGGGGAAAGATGTAGGGCAACTTCTTTGCACGGCATTGAGCACTCTTGAGAAATGCAGTGTGTCACCATGCTCCCATTTCTTACTTTCCATGTAATTTCATGTTCATTCAAGTAACTCCCAACTGCAGATGCTGGTTTGAATCAGTCCCTATGTACGTATTGTAATGCGTCCCCCTGTTTGGTCACCAAGCAGCCCCAATAATACAAGGATTTTGGAGTGGATTAAAAGCATCCACTCCAAAAGAAAAAGCATTTATCTTTATTTTCTTGGGGAATAGTTCTTTTTGATAGTCCCTTGGCAGAGGTTTTTACTGTTCTTATTCCCATTGTAATATTCTTGTAGTGGAATATTCTCCTTTTACAGTCATCCCTTGATATTTACCTCCATAATCCAGAAAAACTTAACCGTGTGCTACAAACATATGCACACACATACACATACACATCCTCTTCATACTCTCTCCCAGGTAGACTAAAGCATGTATGGAATATGAGCTGGGTCCATAGTTGATATCAGTCAATGTGGCTCCACTCACATAGGAGCTGGTTCTGTAGAAATTGAAAACCACCCCAGGAGCCTGGATATCCATTCATTTTAATGTCATCATCCTTGGTTAACTTTTCAAATTTAAGATTTGACATCTGAACTTTAATCCCATACTCTGGGAAAACAAATAGAAAAGTCATTAGTATCTAGATAAAGAAGAAGCCTAAGATTCTAAGTTTTTTGACATTTGTGCATAATTCTATTATTATTCAAGCAGATGCTCCTTTGAGAAGATGTGGCTTCTATTAATTCACTGTTTGCTTTGTCTGTGTTTCTGACATTTTCAGGCTACAGAAAATGGTGGTATTTGAGCTTTATTGTTGACAGTTTCGTGCTGTGTAATTTACTCCCAGGACAATACTGCAAATGTTAATACAGATTTTTACAGTTATTTAGGAAAAATCAGTTGGAGTCAGGCACTCAGATGCCTTTTAAAATGCGACCACAATGTGCCAAGGAAAATATAAACCTGCAAATATAAAGACAGATCCTCACATGTCTCAGTTTTCATTAACTCCTCTTTAATCTGCAGAGCACTGCAGTCTTTCGGGGAAGGTGCTTTATACAAGCCTAGTGATAACTTTGTTATGTTCTTACTGTGGTGTAAGTCAGAGTCAAAATAACACCACTGAAATCAATGGGAGCAATATCATTTATGCCAGCTAATAATGTGATCTCTTCTGTGCTGATCAGTAATAATACAGTTACAGAAGCATCAAGGACTCAATGTGGAAACATTTTGCATGAAGTTATAGTGCTTATGTTAATAAATCAAGGGGAATTGCTGAAGATATCTGGAGCCTAATGGTGGATACGTGTGGGGATCAAGAATCCTCAGTCAAATAACTGAAATGGTAGAAATTAATGAGTTCTGCTAATTAGGTTTATTATTTAATAACAATAAATCCACAATTCCAAAAGGAATTGCTCAAAAATAATTTTATTCCTGTTACCTATGGAAACAATGCAGAGGGAGATCTCACCAGCATCATGTGCATTTGCCTGTTTCTCTCCCAGTACCTTCCCAACCCACTGGCCAATTCCACTCAGTTCCGACACAGGAACAACAGGCTCACATAAAATTATTTTTTACAATTTTGTGAAAATGGGCAGCTGTGGAGAGGACAAAAACTGTGTAAGTGTTGCAACTGAGGGATAGAGGGGAACAAGAGTCTAGACGTTATATCAGAGAATTTGCATGAGACTGGGGCCACAGGGAAAGATTTAATTCATGCTTGAACCTTCAAAAAATCAAATGTGACACTTAAAGTGTTTGGAACCCTAGTCTTTCTAGTTTGGGGTTCAAACAGGAATGGAGGCAAAATATTTGTTTGGTGTTAGCCAAAAATAGGCGGGGTTTTTTGATTGTGGTTTTATTTTCCTTTGCTCAGGCCAAAAAGAGAAATAAATAGGTGGGTTTTTTGGACTGTGGTTTTATTTTCCTTTGCTCAGGCCAAAAGGAGAAAAAAAAAAAAAGAAAATTTCATTTGGTCTAAACAAAACTTTGAAAACAAAATGTTTAATTTTCTTCTGAGTTGTTTTGGGTTTTAATCCTATTTTAAAGATGAAGCCAAACTAAATTTCAAATCTTTATGGAATAATACAGAAATTAAAGCTTTAACATATCCAAAAGATGTCTTCTGTTTATTTCAGCTCAATAAACAGAAGTGATCACAACTATCAGATGGGTTATCATTTTTTAACTGTGTTTCTTGTGCAATAAGTTCTTAGTCCACAGAATTTTGCTGGGTTTCATAGTGCATCTGCTGCTCTGTTGACTGCCTAGAGATCATCCATACCTCATGCATATGAAGTCTGAAATACAATTAACTGAGGGTCAAAAGTTTCAAATACTTTAGTAGAGTTAATTAAGAGGCTGGAGAATGCTGAAACCAAAATGACATCAATGATACCAGCTAACATAGCTAATTAATGTCATGCTTCAGGGAATACACTGAATGTCTGCTTGGTCAGAAAGAAACTTTCCTAGACTTCTTTGTGTAGCATTATGGAAATTACCATCAGGAGTTACTTGTGATTTATTGATGTGATGTTACCGTCTGCCTCTCTATAGCTACTTGTGTATTCCACAGCTGTGCTCTCACTGCACAGCCATTAAAAGATGCCTTTACTGATACATTGAGCCTGACCAAAAATTCCTGTTGAAGTTATGGCAAAATTCAGAGGTGATGTATGTAGTGATGTGACTTACAGACTGAAGCAGTAATGGCAGGAATAGAGGGGATGAAGTAGCTGATAAAAGCATATCTTTAAAGTAAATTTATTTTTTCTAAATGTCAGTGGCACCCCTTCCTTTCAATGGAAATGAAGCAAGACTGTGACATTAACTTCTATCTTATATTTTCTTTGAATTGCTCAGCAAGTGGGTTATAATGCCTAAAATATGCTTAGACTCTTATGTAATCTTTGGAGATGACCCTAGGCTATGGCTGTACCTCTCTGAAAGATCATCTGTAGTCAAATGACCTGCCTCCTCTTGTCCTCTTTCCACATAGCTGCTTCTTAAATTTCTTGCAGAGTGCTGGTGTGGACATGCCTTGTGGCATGTTAACTTTCCAGACATGCCGAGGTACAGGAGATCCTGCATGTTGTGGTCAAAGCCAACCCTCAGCAGAAAGTCACAGACATAGCTGTGAGTCCCCGACAGCACCTAAAATATTCTGATTCCAAGTCACAGGTTAAATCTGCATCCCGTGAAAGAATTCTATCATTGATTTTTAAGGGTATAACAAGATATAGAATTTGTAAAGTGTTCTCACCATGATTTTAAAATATTCTTTTCTGTTTCCTTTCCAGCCCTGGTGTCGATGTATTACCACTGTCTACAATTATTTTGTGGTGACCAATTTCTTCTGGATGTTTGTGGAAGGCTGCTACTTACACACCGCTATAGTGATGACTTACTCCACAGATAAGCTGCGGAAATGGGTCTTTCTCTTCATAGGATGGTGTAAGTGCCTTGTGTGGTTAGAATGGTGTTACGTGGTACCTGGCATTAAAGTGATAAAGATAAGAGCAGCAAGAATAAACTTTAAAAATCCCACTGTGGTGAAATCTGAGATTCAAGCAGCCTAACTTTGTCAGAACAACATGAGATCAGGCTTAGTTCTTCACTGCATAAAGCTAATAGGTTATTGTTGGATTTATCTCCTTCATTTAGATCCTCAGGCACTTGGTTTTAAGAAAAGAAAGAGAACTCCCAGGCTCAGCATTTTAGGAATGCAGCAGTTCATACCATGTCCCTTTCACTTTGATCAGCAAAGCAGTGATCACAACCCCTTATACACTGCTGTTCAACACGGCATGAGACAGAAAAGGTACTGTCCATGCCCTGTGGAACACTCAGTCTCAAGAGACAGATGAGACACTTCTAAGTAAGGAGCTGACTAGAAGAGAAGCCTGATTATCTGCCAGTGCAACCTTACAGCTGTTCCTAGTACAGGCTGGGAACAGACTGTCAGAGTAGCAGTCCTGCTGAAAAGGATGTAGGGCTTGCAGTGGATGCAGGCTGAGTATGAGCCATCAGTGCCTTCTTATCATGAATATGGTAAAACACATACTGTGTGGCCAGAAGATTGAGGGAAGTTACTAATACTTTCTACTCAGCATTGGTAAGGCTGCCTTTGGAATCCTGTGGTCAGTTTTGGGTCTCTTAGGTCAAAAGGGATGAGGAAAAACTGGAGATTATCCAGCAGTAGGTGTCAATATGATCAGTGATCTAAAGGACATGACCTGATGACCTGTGAAGTCAGGCTGAAGGAGCTAAACTTGTTTAATCTGGCAAAGAGGAAGCTAAGGAGGGATCTGTTAGGTACCAGGAATGATTTGAAATATAATTACAAAGATGATGGAGCCAAATTCTTCTTGTTAATAGCAGATGTTATAAGAAGGCACAATGACCACAGATTGCAGACTGGGAGGTTCCAGTTGGACATTAGGAAAACAGAAAATTTACCCAAAAGGTGGTGTAACACTGGAAGAGATGACTTAAAAGCTGTGGAATTTCTGGCCCTGGAGGTATTCAAAATTCAGCAAGGCTAAGCCCTGGCTGAGGTGAGCTAGTGTTGATAGTTCTGCTTTGAGCAGGATATTGGACTGGATACCTTCAGAGGTCCTTTCCAACCAATATATCCATGATGTGAACTTGGCTAGGAGAGGTTTGGTAAGGCAAGCCCCATGCAGGCAGCTTGTTTGTTCAAATGCAAAATCCGAGGTTGAACAGAACTAGTGAATTTGGCAGTTCTTTTCTGTTGAAAGAGGTGGAAAAAAGTCACAAATATTTTCTTTTCTGAAAGTAGAATGACATTTTGTTCAGAAATGCCTCTTCCTCTTACAATTGAGCAGGAGTAATTGAATTGCAGTTCTGAAGGCAGAAACAGCCTCTAAAACAAAATATGTCATTCAATCCAAAATCAAATGGGAGGAAAGAGGAGTTGTAGTAGAAAGGAAATGTTCATGTGAGGAATTGATTCAATTTTTTTTTTTCAGTATTTTTCAATTCTGTCACCAAGCTGGAAAATCGGCTGCTCACACAGCTCCCACAGACCCCCTGACTGGTTTGGTAGCTAGTATTTTCCCTCCCTACCCTTCTCAGGACCCTGTGGGTCTCTGATTACTAATGTAGGAGTGGTGTGAGCTGAATATACCTTTTTTCTCACTCTTTTGGGTGCTTTCTGGCTCTGCTTTGCCTTCCCATACATGATCTTTTACTGTCCTCATTCTCAAATCCCTGTTCTTTGCTTCACAAGGAAAAGTAAGATGTTTTCCTCTAGAAGAAAGGACATGGCACATTTTGTCTGTTCATGCCTAGCAAGAACATGGGAGAAACAAGTGCACCGGACCCTGTGAGTCAATGGTGAACAAGACAGAAGACAACACAATCACTTGCAGGGGACAAGAGCCACCAGGAGTAGTGGTGTGGGAGATCAGAGCTGCACTATACTCCTTGCTGAGGTTAAAGAAGACCACTTAGCAATTCAGTCCCTTCCCTACTGTGTTGTGGTTCTTTCCCCTCTGCTTCATCTCTTTAAAGCTTCCATTTCCCACAGAAGAGGCAACAAATGAGAGGTTAAAAGGCAGTGTTAGATACAAGGCCATGCTAACTCCTACATGAAGGTTTAAGTCATGTTGAGTCATGAATTGACCTCAGAGTAGCAGTGATTTCAGAGGGACGTGAATCTGGAGGTTGGAGTGAGGGATGGAGCTGGAGAGCCCTGTCTTGTTTGGTTTTGCCTGAGTTGACAGGTTAAATGTAAAGGGGAAATGGAGAGGGAAAACTCTCCTCCAATTTTGACATCAATCCAGTCTTTGCTTGGGGAATGCTCGGGTGATGAAGTTCCTGTTTCCCCCAGGAGGTCTGTGTCAAAAGGCCAGCTCCACTTACTGTTCCTCATTTCCAGTTTCCTGCTCCAGCAAATCCCCCTGAAACCAGATGGACTCTGAAGGCCTAACACAAAACAAGCGCAAGGGCAACGCTCTGGACTTGAGACTCATAAAACAATAGAATTGGAAAGCAGAGGATATGGCAATGCAGGGACATTAAGTGTACAAACATACCTCCTCTACTGCAATGAGGTTGCACGCCCAAGGAGCACTACTGTAGCACCTTCTGGGTATAATTGAGAAAACAAGCCCTGTAAA
>VZTV01060195.1:0-11202 GCA_013400875.1 Anhinga rufa
GATCTGCCAGCTCTCTTCTATTCGCTTGTCCCTGAGTTCTAGGCACACCTTCATCTACAGACACTGTGGTGTCTGTAAAACACCCAGAGCTGGGACAACTTCTTTTTTGTATGTGTGTGGGACTGTATGCCCTTTCTAGGGTATTGCCAGTTTGCTAACTGTTTATTGTCATCTATCGTAAAATGTATATATGGTTACTCTCTTCAAGAAAGGGAGGTAACCAGGGATTTTCTAGTTGAGTAGTCCACCAGCCTTCCATCTGCTTTTGATGTCTTTTTTTGGAAACAAATTTTTATTGAGAGAAAGAGAAATAGCCACAATGTACTCCCCCACATATACTATGCATTGAACAGTGGAAAGGTTTGACACGAGAGTGCAAAGACTTTATAAACTGCAAACAAATCTCTCTGGTTTCACAGAACCCTGAGAATACTACTCAGTGTGTGCATATGTGTGTTGATTACACATCCTGAAGAACATATCCCAGCTAGAAGAAACTTGGTCATCAAACTAAATGAGAATGGCTACTGAGGCCACCAGTGTTCTATGTTTTACTCTGTAGTTGACTGAAGTAAAACAGTACTTTGGAACCTGGACTTTTTTGCACACTTACCATAGGGACAGCTTGCACTGGACAAGTATCAGCACATAAACATTTATATGTATTACATGAAAACAAATAGTCAACTACTGAGCAAATGTGAATAACTAATAGATTCTTGTAGGGAACAATGGTGTATTTTAGCATTAAACTGGGCAGTGGTAATGTTGATTGCACTTCTGAAGCAATAAAAACTCTTCAAAAATTCATGAAATTGACTCCTGAATACCTAGCATAAAGTTATATTTTACTTCATTACCATGGTAGCCTGGAAACTATTTTCTTTATGCTAGGCTGAAAATTATTCTTTTGAGTGGTGCTAAGCTTTCCATGAAATATTAATTCATCTTTTTGCAGGAGGGCAGGTTATGGTCTCAATTTTGTTTTCCATCATTCTTCTGAAGTTTCCAACATACTTGTCTTGTTTCTGCTTTCAACCTTTCTACTCCTCTTTTATGTAATGCTTCTGTTTCTTAAAGTTAATAGGGAAGAACTGGTTTTGTAATGACAGAAAAACAGTTAGCTCCAGAAGTATCTCTAATCTAATTCTCTACCATTTAAGCAATAATGTGAGCAATAAATGCACAGGTTTTTTATAAATAAAAACTGACAAAATATAAATTCCTTACTGTTGCTGTCCAGTTTGAAAACAGCAGATGAACATATGTTTATGCAACAAAACAAACAGGAAATTAATAAAAAAAATCTTATAATAAGCAAAATATTGCGGTCACAAAGAAATTCAGTTTCATGGATACTATGGTTACAATTACTGACATATACTTTTTGGTTATATTCAAGGAGAAATGAGTAATCACTTTATATTTTAATATATGGAGCTAGCTTAGCAGTCCTGCAAAATAAAATATTTCTGTTTTATACATGCAGAAAAAATTAATAAGAGTAATAACATGGAGGGTGGTGCTTTTCTGAGGTTTGACATCTTGGCATCATCTCAGGCACCATCTCAGAAATTTCAACTCCTTTAATCATAAACTTAAAATTACACTCTCTTCAGCAGAGAATGGAAAAAATATCTTAACTGAGTAAATGGCCTGCTATTAGAAAAACAACAGATGGTTAAACTGCATTTGAGAAGCTTAATCAATTAAAGTCTTAAATAAATAAATAAATATAAATCTAGGCATATCTGATGCAAATCTAGTCGTAATGTGGATGAGGGAAAAAATAAAATAGGAACTGTAAGACCTGCTTTAAAATAAGTAAAGAAAAATAATGTTTAAACAAGGCGAGATATAAACAGGATAGCCCAATAAACAGAAAAAAAGAAAATAAACAAAATAAAATCCAAGGTGAAGCTAACAAGCCCTCCATCAAGTCATTGTAGATCAAGGCCTAGTAGACTGTACAGCTGGGCCAGGTGTGGATTATTCCACCAAGAGAAGTCTTAAGGGAAACTCATACATCTGTTCTATTCTGTGGTAAACCTGCTCCTGTTAACACATAGAAGAAGATAAACCTGTGACATGTAAGTAGGGGACCTCAAAGTGATCTTTAAAACCCCCTTTTTTTAGGTAGAGAAGATTATGAAGAAAGCAATTAAACTTTCTTAATGACTGTGCATGTTTAACCAGGAGTGACTGTAGGAGCTATTAAGATGGAATGAGACATAAACACTTGTCAAGAAGAGAAGTATTAATATATTATGTCACATATATTTTTGCATACATTCACCAAATAAGCCATACTTCTCCTGGACTTTTTTTTTTTTGGTGATTTGGGAAATAAAGCTAGGCAATAAATTGTAATGTTTCTAAAATTGGGAGTGAATGAATTGGAGTTTCTTCTCAAACAGTTAACCTTTAGATGATCTGACATGGAATGAGACTCAATACAATTGATATTAATGGACAGCAGAGGACTAAAACACAATAAAATTTTTGTTTTCTGCTTGAGTAGAAGCAAACATGACAATGGCATTTTGTTGGAACATTAATATAGGCCTCCAAAATTGTGTTTATAGTGTAATCATGTGTATACATTGAGTGCACAGAACAAATAGCACATTCTTGGTGAAGAGATGAAACTGACCTTATATTTGTAACTCTAAACAATTGGCAACAGTCATGCTGTGAAATAAGATGTCTCTGGTCAGTCTTTGGAAATGTTTGAGGGGTCATGTTCAACTGGTGAACATGAATATCAAGAAACCAGTCCAGCCTGTGTATGTCTTCATACTGAGGGAAGTTAATAAGTGGTTTTATCTGCAGATTGGTCCAAAGGATGAATTCTGAACTAGCACTCTTTCATCAGTGGCTCTTATTTCAAGCAAAGGATTTCTGGAACTGGGAACTTAAGTGAAAACTTCAGCAGGCCTTACATAAAAAGTCAGCACCCTTGAATTGTACTCATTTGTCCAGTGGTGAGATACTGAGATGTTTTATCCTTTGCATAACAGTTAAGGACATATTAATTACTATATATGCTTCCTGCTCTGTTCTGAGGTAGATAGTTTTCCCCTTATCTCCTCCCTACTCCTTCTGGTGTCTGACTCAAAATGAACATAATGTTGCTGTGAAAACGAGGAACATAAAAAATATTTTTGCAGGGACTAAAGTTTATATTCACCCTGAAGTAAAACTTTACTTCCCATATGAGGTACTTTTAAGTAAAAGAGTAAGCACATTTCACAAAACTCTGGAAGCAAGGAAGGATACATGGTTGATTTCACTGTTATTTTAACAAGTACCATAATACTTCTATTTATGGTACCTGCATTTACTTGTATTACTTAATTGTATTTAACAAGAACCATAATTGTTAAAAAATAATTTTAACAATTATTTTTACAAGTAACAGCTAAGACTGTTACTGAAGAGCTATAGGAAATCCAAACACTTTTTATTTCCCTGTCTGAGCAGATTTCAGTATATACTGTCTAGACTCCTGGAGGTAGTCTTGAAGGAAATGTCTTGGTTTTTTTCTGTTGAAGCTGTTACATCTTTCATGAGTATTTGGATTTTAAGCCAAAAGAAGAAAATTAAAGTCATCCCTTAATCTGATAATTAGGCACTCATTTGCTGTTTCCACGTTTTCAAACTTGTCTTAGTGTAATTTGGCACTCTTAAGAGACAAGAGAAAGGATATGAAATTTGGTACATCTTTCTCAGACAATAAGGCTTTACTTTCAACTACCATAAACTCTTTTTTGATAGTTAATGTCAATGTCCCTCTTCATCAAATACTAATAATTAACTTCAATTTCACAGGTAACTTTGGGTAGACTGGGGCAAAAATTTCTGTCCAGTAATGATTCACAAACCTAGCCTGTTGCTAAGGTACCATATGTTAGGCATAAGAAAGTTAAAATATTTATAAGCATGTCATTTTATTTCTCAAATTCTTCATTTGTGGTAGGAGAGAAAATTGTGGATCTAACTTCTAACTTTTCTTGCAGTTTAGAGAAGCTGTATATGAATTATATGTATACACACACACACACATATAATGTGTATATGTGTGTGTGTGTGCGCGCATGTGCATAAATGTATTGATAAATCTTTGTGGAGTTCCTGGTGAGTCAGTGCCACCTCATTAGCACATGCAATATTACTGATTCATTCATGTGCTTAGTCACTGGTCAGTTTCTTAGCAGACACATTATCACCTGCCTGGTAGTTGACTGTGTGGTGACTCATCTCTTGTTAAACCCTTGTCTACAAAAGTATTTCCATTTTTTTAGGATTAGGAAGTAAATTATCACAAAAAATAAGAATCATAACAGAGGTTGCTACTCCCAGTTCATTTCTTACCTTCAGGAGCATAAACTTGTATTTAAAAAAATGAAAGTAGCAAAAACAAATCCATAAATCCTTACCAAAACTCAACTTTCCAAGCAGTTCAGATTGCATCTTGTATTTGTGTCATATTCTTCAATGCAGTGTTTGAAGATATTTGAACATTATGGAGATCAGTGTGATAACTGAGATCTTAGAAAAACACTGTGATTTTACTTTAAATGAGATGCAGATTTGGTATGTTTTACATGACTTATCCTGTTGTGGTTTTTTGGAAACAGTGCCAAATAAATATATTTCATTTAGGAAAGAAAGTGATTTTTCCTATCTATCCATTACAAAAGCAAAAAGAAAAAAGATATAGTCTAAGCAGTATTAGAGAAATCTATTTTCGTCTAAACTTATTCCTAAATTCTCTTCAGAAATATTAAACATATAATGTTTAACAGATGCTTTTCTGGTCGTTTCACTTCTGAAAGGATATGTCTGTCTTTTAATTTCAGATGTTGTGTTCTTTCTCCTTAAAGGTATTTGAACATGTTCTCATCTCCAATTTTTTTCAGACAGAAAACTGTGCTTAAAAAAAAAAAAGGCAAGCTACTAGATGTCTTGTTCTCAAACAGGCCTGAGCTGGCTTGAACAGCAAGAGGGCTGCTCCGTGGTGGCTCTTTTAGCAGCTGTTTTGAAGAGCTGCTGCTTCCTCTTCTCTGCTGGCTGATTCCCATTGTTTTCTAGCATTAACTCTCCAGTCCTATCTACCAGTGCCCCAGTGGCTCTTTGTTGTTTATAATTACTGCTTTTAGCATGATTTAAATTATTATCCTTTTTTAAAGATGGAGTTTCTTGACCAATCAAAACCGTTCTAAAACTTTGTTACTTTCATGAGAGTCAGTCCCACTATTGCAGCATCTCTGGTGCTTTTACTGCCATAGTGAATCCTGCAAGCATATTGGTCTAACTAAGGAGTAACCCTACCAAAAAGAGAAATAAACCAGGGACAGTTTTCTGGTGGACCACTAAAACAATCCAAGCCTTCATGCAACTTGTGCTTGCATTTATATGTAAATGACAACAAATAAAAACATGTGCTAAAAAGTTCTTTTATGATTCAAAATATTCTCAGGATTAAATTACCATTACAATTGCACTTTTAAAAACAAAATTTAAACAGGAAATAATCTATAACTCTTAGGTAGATATCCAATATGTAATTTAGCTTTTCTGTGTACTCAGTTACATTTGAGATACCTAAAATAGTAATTAATAGCTTAGAAAATGTTTCTCTAATGAGAAAAAGATTTAATTTAAAACTAAATTCTCTTATGGATCTTTTATTTCTACTCAGTAGAGTTAAGCCTTTAGTAATATAGAATAATACTTGGAATTGCTTTTCATGTTTGTACACTAATTTGCATCTCAGATTTTTAAAAGGAAGATATTTTCAAATCCCTCTGAGATTTTTTTGAGAAATATTTTGTTTTCTGTGAAAAAAAGTTGAATCCCACTTAAACAACTTTTTTTAGACAAGGCTGTTTCTGACATTCTGACAAAGAGCAGACATATAGCAATTTATAAATACATAACTTTTCTCTATTCTTATATTTCGAAAAAAATGTTTTCCAGAAAACTGTTGAGAACCTGAGTATTTTTTAAATTGTGTTCTTCAGGAAGCATAATTTTAATTTGTTTTTATGTTTACCAAAATAAAATGTTATTGTATTTAAATTCGTCTAATCTTAGCTTTTAAGTCTGATCTAATTGGCAAGAAATTCCATATGCTCTCAAAGAAAATATTTTCTAGATACAGGCATGTTAGGAAAGTATTTTAATTATGTGTCCAAGATCACTTATTCTCCCCAGTATAGTATAATAAATCTGATTTACTCAAATCTACAGTTAGCAAATGCCCCTGTCATTACACAAGAAATATGGTGACTACATTTCTGCTTCAGGCCTAGATGGTGTTTTAAAAAATTCAATATCTCATTTTGCTTCCCCTTAACATCTTTTCCTAAGTAGCTGATAAGTCAGCACAAGAATTCATCTTTCTCCATGCATCTGTACATCAGGTTGAGGGATGCTGAGAATCATATAGAGGTTAGAGAAGTCTTCCTGTTCAAAAGATCATTAATGCCTGCTCAAAACTCTGAATCTGTCCTGTGTGCTCTGCATAGGTGTGCACTTTATTAGTACTCATAGATAATGCACTTCTTGGCACTATTACAAGGGCCTGTTTGCAGGGATAGTTTCTGCCCATGCATCTGTTTGTGAGAAAAGATAATAATATTTGGATGCTTTTTTTTTATTAAATGTGTTTAGGATCCTACCATGGGACTCCATCATATCAAAGATTTAAAATTGCCACTGGGGCCTAATTTAGATCTAGCTTGAAGTCTCAGTGACTGTGGTTTGTGGCTCCTGAAGAGTTAATTAGAGAACACTGGAACTATTCTCCTCTCTTATTTAGATAACAATTTGACACCTTTATAAATTCATGAGCTGAAATTGCTCTACACAAATGCACAATATTCTGTTTTTCATTCAGCACTGTTTCCATTTTCCAGTGCCCTGTCTGACTTTGCTCATAGGTTGGAAAGTAGCGTAATGCATCATTTATGCTGCCTTCCACCTTTATTGACTGATGGCCTCCTTTGCTGTCAATCATTTCATTGCATTTTATCAAAAATAATGTGAAAAATTTAGTTACTGATATGACTGAAGTGCATTCACCTGTGAACAAGTGCTTGAGACAGAAATCAGAAACAATGGTTAGCTAAGGTCATTTCAGTTATGGCAAAGACCTAAATGGAAGTCAAATGCTAGTATCTAACTGATAAAGTGGCAAATATAGTTTCCTTGTTTGATTGGAAGAGAAAAGCACATTATCAATAATTACTTAGAAGTTGGGGTTTTTTTGTTCTTCAAAGAGGTTAAGTTTGATAGCATGTGATCTACAGCTCTATGTAAAAGGCACTCATGTAAGGTTGTTATATGACCTGACCACAGAACTGCCTAATTGCCTATCTCTTGCTCAAATCCCAAAGTGCTATATTCAAATGCCAATGAGCCCATAGTAGGTACAGGTCAGAGAGCAGCAAGTTCAAGGCTGCTCCTCAAGCGAAGAACCAAGAGCTGAGAGTGACTACAGCACCGTGTCCTTACTGACCAGGGCAGAGTCCTGCAGCACCTGAGCTAGGTGTGCACAGCTGGTTGCTGGCAACCGCCCCAGATAAGGGGAGTGATTCAGGGTTCATCCAGGGAGTTCAGTCAGGAGCAGCAGGGGACTTTATTGGAGAAAAGGAGAAATTGGAGAAATGTTGGTCCAAGTTTCATCAAGGAGGCAGGGCCAGAAAAGGACTGGAGATGGCACACCCACAGCATAGGTAGGTCAGGCCAGGTCTGGGAGCCCAGACCCAAGATTAAATGGGGCTCCTCAGCCCATGGGCAGGTGTGAGTGGAGGCTCCACGCAAGGCTGGTCAGGGCCTCAGGGCAATGAAGGCCTGTTCATGCAGTCAGGGTCCTGAGAATAAATGTATCATGTCAAAAGAATGTATGATGTCAGGCTTCTCCCTGTGGTACAGTGTAAGGCTATACTGAGATAGTTGCTTTGCACGAGGATGCATTTGTTATACAGCTATCAAAGCTCAATGATTAGGCCTACACAGGAATATCTGAGGATGTAATTTTCAAGTTGTATGCTTTTAACTACCATGTTTGACTATTGTTGCATTGTACTTTAAACTTTGATGACTGTTGCTTATACCTTTATAAACTGTGGAGTATAATGGATCAAGTGTGTTCCTTCAAGTACATAAAATATTTATAGAAGTCCTGGTTGACTTTGACATCTCTTGCCACATTCAGCTCCAGGTAGGCTTTGACTTTCCTAACCATATCTCTACAAACTCAGACAGCATGGGCAATCCCCAAACACGTCATAAGGCCCCAGTTCCTTAAATGGAGCCCCTAGTAAGGCAGGGGACAGGGGAGGGGTATCATAAGTGAGGTTGGTCAGGACCATTAAGGCCTGTTACTGCCCTCAGTGTCCTGATAAAGACATCAGAGGATGTATCACTGAAGTCAGAATTCACCTTTTTTTAAACCTTAATATTTAATTATTTAGATTCCAATACTACGAAAGATAAACCTTCTGTGAAAGTCAATGGTAATTGTGCTAGCACCAGGTCTGGAGAATCAGTGCCAGAGACTTTTGAGAAAGGCAGTTTGTACATTGAGAACTAAAATAAGTCAAACTTTCTCATTTCATTAAATGTTTTAAGTGTTTTATATTATTCAAATGACCAAGAGTGAAAGTTAAATTTTAAATCAGTAATTCTAATATCACTGCATGATAAGAATGATAAAAAGGTAGAAGCAGGAATGTCAGTATTTGGGTTTGTTTGATAGAAGCTGGTTATAGGCAATACCAAAATATTAAAGCAAATAGAATGCAGTATTAGCACATGGCCCCAGAGTTTTATATTCCCAATTATTAATAAAAGTAAGGAACTTACATGTGAAATGGCCCACCCCTGTGCCCTCCGCACTTACAGCCTCTCACAGTAAAGTTAATCTTTGTTGAACCCTCATAAAATTTTGAAGAGCATATATGTGGGGTCCAAATTCTTTGTTCCTTTCCTGAGGAAAAGGGACCAACAGTAGGTTTTGAAAGCACATAAAATCTCTTGCATTGCATGTAAAATTAATTCACAAAATATTCTATCTCCACATGCTGCCTATATTTTAATGTGTGAGTCATTTCAGTTATACAACAAAAAATGTTGTAACATTGTTCATACTTTAACAACACATTCTATTTTCTCAAAAAAAAAAAAAAGGGGAAAAAAAAGGAAAGGAAAGTGTTACAATAGCTTATCCTTACTGTTCTCCAAGCAATTACAGCTGAACTTGTTGGAAGTATGCACATTTAAATATACAAAACCAGAGAAAACTTGCGGGGGTTGGGGGGAAGTCTATTAAGTAAGAGGAAGTAAAGGGCACTAGGAGCAAAAGCTTTAGAAAAAGCGGTCAGATGTGCAGGAGTAAAAGAAACATATATTTCTTTTGAATAATTCAACGTTACATATGTCATTATTTGAAATTATGAAATCACTCGCTTAATCTTTCCTCCTCTTGACTGCTATTTCTTTTTTTCTCCTTAAAGAATATGTGATTTGACAGGTGCTTTAATGAAATTGAAGTTTCTACCAGTTTGTAGTCCATTGTGGATTTGTGTACAGTGTTTCAGAAAATCTTCATAATTAGATGACTTCAGAAATGGTCATATTTTTGTCAAAAACGTGTTTGGGTAATGTGCAGTGCAGTCCTGTAGCTGGGAAGGGTCAGATGCAACCTGAGCATCTTTTAAACCCACTCAGCAAAAGACTGAAAATGAGAGAAGCATAGGAAGCCAACATCAGACTAAAATTCCTAAAATTCAATCACAAATCTAGCCCCTTCTATATCCACTGAATCACACTGATATCCAGTTTCTGTAGAGCATAGTTGACAGCAAATGAGGATATAGAAAGCTAATGAATACAAGAGGAGATAATATTTTCCTCTCATCAACTGAGTCATGACATTTCATCTCTCTGAAAAAAAGACATGAGTGGGGTATAAAAACACAGGCTTTTGATTTCAACAGCCAAACAGTTTGTAAAGGAAAGGCAGATGCTATTGATCTGATTCTAGTTTGTCTCTGTGTTTGCTCATTCTTAAAGTGAGTCATGAGATACAGCTGTGCATGCTGTTATACAAGAGGTATCATGAAGAGATTTTCAGAACCCATTCAGCAGACCAATAGCTTGCCCTTGGGCCGCTGAGGTCTAAAAAGCTCAGCTGTCATTAGAGCATCTTTTCTCACCCTTCCCTGAAGATAACGAAAAGCAGGTACAGGAACTGTACAATCAAGATGTTGGTATGATTCTTGGTGACTTATAGGAGAATATATTATACAGAATCTGCTATTCCAGCTTAATGTAAGATTTATTGTGAAAAAGTGACAGACTGGAATAAGAGGAGCATATAGGCTCTTACAATGCAAAACTGGCTAGACTTATGTCTCCCAGCAAGGGTTCCTGGTGGTGCATACAGAGTGGGGAAATTGACAATATTGTCAGGTTACCACAGGCCTGCTTTTTTCCTTTGCCCCTGCTGAGAGGACTGGTTTTATGCCTTATTCATCTGTATTTTCATAATCAATCATTGTCTCTTTCTACTTTTCAACAGCAATCATACCACCATAGATGTCGCTCCATTAGGCATCCCTTCTCATTACATTTCCCTGTAGACGTGCTGGGCTTTCATGTTGAAATGGCATCTGCTATGCTAAGATGCCAACAAAATAAAGGGGGGGATCACAAGGAGGTCACATTTTAAAAACAAAATCGCAACCTCCAATCATTCCTAGCACTTGAGACTGACTTTAGATCTACTGTCTTAGAACAGATGATCATTCAGAAGACAAAATCTTATCATTTTGCAGCTTAAAAACTCATGAGTATGCTGCTTAAGGGCTATTTCAGAAAAAAAAAACAAACAGAACAATGTAAGCAACTAAGTATGAGTGATGTCTGTATGACAGACAAAGAAATGTGAAGAAGAGGTGACCACAGCAAGACATCAGAACCATCTGTTCCTTTTGTTTTGAGTAAAATAAAGTTTATGTGGAAAAAAGGTATCCTGTGGGCTTGTTCAGACAGCTAAGTCATGTCTTTAGAACAGCTAAGAAATGGGTTATACTGTAAAAAGTCAGCATTTAGGCAAGCACAGGAAGGACTACTGGATGAACAAGCATACTTGAGGTCCTTAAAGTAACTGAGATCTTGTGTTAACAAATG
>VZTV01060197.1:0-11936 GCA_013400875.1 Anhinga rufa
ATGACTAGATAAGCACATACATGCGAAACCACTGTACTATGAATAAAGTTTACACACGTATTTAATTACATTGTTTCCCTCTCAATGACCCTAACAAATGCTCCTCATTCTCCTTCAAGTTTCCCCCCAAAAAACTTATCACCCTAGGAGAAGGAAGAAGAAGAAATAAACGGACACAGAGAAGACTAAGTGTGTGAACACAGCAAGAGTAATTATAATTAGCTGAAACTAAGTTTTAATTAAAGCTTTCTTCCCTCTGTGTTCTCTGGATGCAGACACATGAGAGAAAATCTCTGCCTGACTCTGTTGTTTTCAGTCTGGATATGGACAACACTCGCATTCACTCCAGACAAGAGGAGTGCAGAAGACATAGCGGAGGAAATTACATTGGCACTCCACAGGTATACAGAGAAAGGACACACACATAGCACAGCACACAACTCTATAAAGCAGACCATGTGTACTTATAGCTGTGTTTATGTACCTCCCCCATACTTGGGTTCCAGCACAAGATCCGGTTGTCTTTGGCGCTACTCAATAGCAGTTCAGGGTCAGCCTGGCACCAAGAGACAGAGAGAACTCCCCTAAAATAGATCAGAAAGAAATCAGTCATATTTCATCCCAAGTCCACTCTCCCACCCTGTCACTGAGAAAGCAGTATGCACCAGCACTTAAGCTCAGAAATGCTAGTTCTCCTCTCTACCCTCATTCAGATTCATCTTTGAAACGAAGCAGGCCTAGCAAAAAAAAAATCATAGTTCTCCTTCTGTGTTCAGTCTCCCAGATGTCTGCCTTTTAAAGATGGAGAACCTTGAAAAGGCAACACAACAAGCAGGCCCTCACCTCGTGTGCCCTTCCAGCTGGCTCAAAGGAGAGGTAGCAAAACGTAAGTCCCATATTTGGATCACTGGCAAGCGGTCATCCTCAGAGGAAAGGACTAGCTGGGTTGCAACTTCTGGATGCCAGGCCATTCCTGAGCAATGCATCTAGGGACAAAAGTAGCACAGGCTGAAAATTCAGCAAAGCAAGCTGGCAATAGCACAAGTGGCCCAAAGCCACGTCATTCTGCACTTAACTTGCCTAGAATGCTTAACATAAAGCAAGCCTAGCAATGTCTCGCTGTGGGAAGTACACAGCAAAAAAACCCCACTAACAATACAGAAGTTGAAGGACTAGTTCAAAGCTGACCTAGAAAGACAGCTGGGATTAACTCACAGGAGGCTTCTCATAAATGAGCTGTGAACATAGACATTGAATGCAAGCATGCCCTAATTTTAGGAACAGCTAGGGATCTTGTTTCTCCCTTTCACTGCAGGGTGGGTGGGAAGAGAGAGGTGTGTTGATGCTACAGCTCCAAGAGAACCAGTCCCAACAGCTCCCACTTGATCCCAAGAGCCTGTGCCACTGCTTTGCAGTCACATGTGGCACGTTGTAAGCCAGTTAAAATCACAGCCTTTCTTCCACTCACTCTGTTGCTGTGGTCGCTGACTTTGATGATAGGCTCATTCTTCCTGAGGTCCCAAACCACAGCCTTGCCGCTGGGGTGAGCGGAGGACAGTATATGCTGCACCTGCCGATTCCAGGACACCACACTGATGTCTTCATGAGGCTGCCAAGACAGGAAAGGCCACACATCCATTTTCCCCATGTTGAGGAACACCAATCGCAGGATTCTGACACTAGCTTAATTAAGGGATTTGATGATGTATAGATTTCTCCCTTCAATCACTGATCAACTAACTGGAAATATCAGCAGCACTGACCAGAAAGACTAGGGAGCATAGAAAGTCCTTTACTCAGAGAGTACAGTGGACAGTCAAATTCTATGGGGGAATGTCACCTGGAAAAGCACCTTTGCATTTTGGGAGCAGATACTGGATTCTGCATTGGCCAAATGTGTTATAAATCAGTCCAGAGATAACAGCAGCTGAGAGAACATAGATGCTTCTACCCTGACTCCTGCGATAAATTGAAGTGGAAAGATGACCTTGTGCAACATTTCAGGAATGCAGTAAGATAGAAATTGATGAAGCATTCAAGGCTAATTACCGTTACTATATCTACCGCAATGCAGGAGATAGGCAAGGAAACAAATGGGAGGCTTAGTGGAGGAAAAACATGGCTGGCTTTTAGGCAAGTTTACCACGATTTTTTCACTTTCAGGAGTTGATTGCCCTGAATAATATAATCAGCATCAGAAGATCAGAAGCTTCTTCCTCTTCAAACTCAGGAAACATTATCTGGGAGTAATAGCCAAGATGCATTAAATGGCTCAGTGGCTCTGCTAGGGATATTACTTTCATGAGATATGAAAAGCTTCAGCTGAAGCCTGAAGTAAATTCATTCCTCAGAGAAGGTCCAATAAACCTTCTTAATCCATCACACATGCCCCAGCTGGATCACAAGATAAACTGGTCAGTTATGTGATTCAAATCCACAAAAAGCTTACCCATCCATGCAAAGTGCATCCTTCCAGAGCTTGTCAGCCTACCTCCCCTCCTTTTACAACACTCTTTCTACCTCCCCAGAATGAAGCCTATCAGTCACTTCCAATTCATCTTTCTCCTGACAGACATCAAGGTCATTATCCCTTCACAGACTGAGTAGACCAGGATGACTCCACACACAAACATCTTTTTGCCTTGCCTCCTGAGATATAAAACTGCAGAGGTATTGCCCAGAGGAAAACTCATTTACCTGTGATTTAGCCCCTGGAGTCATAGGCACGCTGAAGTTATTCAAGTCCCAGATGAAAATTTCAGAATCATTGGCCCCAGAAGCCAAGAGGTTATTCTGTAGAAAAAAAAAACAAACCAAACCAAAAAGCTCAGCTGAGTTTCCTGCTCACAGGAAAAGAGGACAGATTTCTTAAAAATAAATGTAAGCAAAACCCCAAAATCTTCCAAAGTCAGGCAAGAGCTGCATTTCACAGCCACTGGTAAGCAGAAAGATAGTAACCAGATTATGAACCAAGCACATCTCTCACCTCCGTGCCTTCAGCTGTGCCACAGCACAGACCTGTTTAAAATTTGTCTAGCAAGCTACATGTGCAGGTGGCTGTTGTTACTCATCACGAAACTCTGCCACAGGCCTGGAAGCCACTGTCTATGGCCAGCTGAGCCTTTGCCCTGCATCCCGGCACCCAGGCCATTTCTTCTGAGAAGATGCAGGCTTCCCAGAAGGGTCTGCAGACAACTTTGAATTTGCCTTTATGCTACCATGAGGACCTGTGTTCTGCTCACTACTTGCTTATGTTGCAGTCCCTTCAAGTGTGATCAGAGCCCCGCTGAATTAGACACCAACTGAACAAATGAAAAAAAAAAAAAAAGTCCTGATTTCAAATGGGTAATGGCCTAACGTGTAACAGTATTACAAGACACGTTTTTACAGAGAGCTAAGAGACCTTGATCAAGGTCACAGGGGAATTCAGTGGCAAAGCTGTGAACAGAACTCAAATCTGAGTCCCAAACCAGCCTTGTGTCACAACTACCATGCCTCTTTCGAGTTAAAAACTGTTCCTTCAGTTTATAAATCTCTATACACAGGGAAAACCATATTTTTTTAACATGGATGTTAACTTTCCTTTGGTTATAAGTATCTTAATGTTGCATACCTGGAAAGGGTTGAAGTCAAGAGCTCGAACAGGACCTGAATGCTTCTCTGTCTGCCCAATTACAGGCTCGCTCTTTGAAGCCAAGATGCGGTGCACACTGTACATTGTCAGTACACCATTATCCCCTCCACCAATGATCACTCCGGAGGACTCTGGAGACCCATTTCCAAAGTTACCCCAGATCAGCTTATGAAACCTAAAAAGGAAAATAAAGCTGGCTTAAGCCACACAATATTTGGAGGAAGTCAAGACACCCTCTGCATTACCAAAACCACATCCATGTTCTGACCTATCAAACATAACCATCAGTCTGTCCCTTAAATAACCATTTCCCTTTTAAGAGGACTGTGGCTCTTGCATGCAAAAAAAGAAATGAGCTTCCTTCCAAAGACTTTTAAAGGGAACTTACAAAGGAAGAGCTTGTCTGTCTCTCATTTTTGGAGTTTTCTGTTGGTTTGTTTTGTTTTTGTTTAAAACGTTTAGGACCTCATACGGGATTTGGTGGGCAAAATCCTCTGAACTACACTACATAGAAGATTAGATTAGAGAACTATGTGCCTTCCTTTCCAGGAATGTTATCTGAAAAATATATGTTCACCCCCTTTAAAACCTGCTAGTTAGAAACGAAAGCTGTGTTTTACACTGGGTGCAAATGTCACCCACATTGATGAGCCTAAGAAATCACCTTGTCTTAAAAAGCTGGAAGACAAGTTTCACTCTGCCTCTAGTCTCCTTATTGCAAACCATTAGCCCCAGCAAATTCACATGATACAGGATGACTCTACTGACTGACTACTATATAAGTCCTTTCAGATTTCTCAGATGGTCTAACTGCTCTACTTTTACACCCAGTGTGATTTCTGTCGACAAAAACATTCAATTCTTGAAGACAGAAGTCAACAGATCCAAAAGATCACTTTATACCCCCAAAACATGATCTCCTCCTTTCCTTTCTTGGATCAGAAAAGCCCTTTTCAGTTCCACTGATTGATACATACGCCTCTAGTACCTGTTCGAGGCAGGAAGTGTTCCTTTCTGCTTCATGTCCAGCGAGGGATCCCTGAAGTCAATCTCAAATATTTCCAAGGTGGCATTTGTACTGAAGGATGCATCCAATTGCTGGGCAGATGTTCCTAGCAGAAGTACAAGAGCAACACAAGTGGGCACTTTCTTCAAGAGCACAAGATACAAAGAGAGCAAGGCACTGGAAACCTATTCTTTATAGTCAACACAACAGTAGTGGTGTACCTGTTCGAAGTGAGGACACGTCTGAACACCTCAGAAAGAGGAACCAACAATTATGACAAAGACTTTGAAAGAAATTAGAAGTTCAAGGAATTCTGGGCACCAAGGTCATGGTTGCACAAATAGCTTTCTCCCTTGGGATAGACAGAATTCATATACCCTCTTCCAAGCAGCCATAGCTTCTGATATTAAGTCCTTACCTACATTAGAAAAGCAGTTGCACCATGAAACCCAGCTACAATTATCATCCCAAATACTTCTGTATTGCAGTGTACTTCTGTACACTGCTCCTCAACCATGACCAGATATCTTGATCAGATCTTCTAAACTTAGTCTACAGCTAAAGTTCTTCAACCTTAGCCAACTAAACACATCCCAACGACCCACAGACAGCTAGCAGTCACACAGTAGTGGCTTCCTTCCTTCTCCCTAGCTTACAGAATTAAAGCTAAAAATGGATTTAGCATTGCTTAACGGAACACTGCCAGGCAAATAGTTACCAGTTACCACAGGGATGCTTTGTAACTGCCTATGGCATGGAAAGTCCTCGAGAGACTATTAAAAAGCAACACAAATTATGAAACTATGCAGTTTCTGCTCTAAAGCAGACTGAAGCCAAGACCTTTGGTCCAACCAAAACTCTGGCCTTATTGGAGAAACACAAAATAGACTATCTTCCCCAAAAATGGTAATGTTGCTTTTAAAGCAACAGTTGAACTTTTGTCACCTTCTTTTGACAGTCTTCCCTTGGAAGAAAAACAAAACCAAAACAAAACACAAAACCAAAAAACAATATGGCAGTGCTGCACAACCCAGGCAGGAGGCAGAGCTGACTAGTTCCCATGTTGGGCAGACAACTGTGGTGGGATGACCCTATGTAGATGCCTGGTCCCCACCAAAGCCACTCTATTACTCCCCCTCCTCAGCTGGACAAGGGAGAGAAAATATAACAAAAGGCTCGTGGGTCAAGACAAGGACGGGGAGATCACTCAGCAATTACTGTCACAGGCAAAACGGACTCAAATTGGGGAAATTAGTTTAATTTATTACCAATCATAATCAGAGAAGAATAATGAGAAAATAAACACTAAATCTTAAAACACCTTTCCCCCACCACTCCCTTCTTCCCAGGCTTAACTTCACTCCCAAATTCTCTACCTCTTCTCCCTCAGCAGCGCAGGGGTACAGGGAATGGGGGTTGCGGTCAGTTCATCACACATTGTTTCTGCCACTCCTTCCTCCTCAGGGGTAGGACTCCTCACACTCTTCCCCTGCTCCAGCATGGGGTCCCTCCATGGGAGACAGTCCTTCCCACAGGCTACAGTTCTTCACGAACTGCTCCAGCGTGGGTCCCTTCCACGGGGGGCAGTCCTTCAGGAACAGACTGCTCCAGCGTGGGTCCCCCACAGGGTCACAGGTCCTGCCAGCAAACCTCCTCCAGCATGGGGTCCTCTCTCCACAGGTCCACAGGTCCTGCTGGGAGCCTGCTCCAGCACAGGCTTCCCATGGGGTCACAGCCTCCTTTGGGCGCCCACCTGCCCCAGCGTGGGGTCCTCCACAGGCTGCAGGTGGATATCTGCTCCACTGCTAACCTCCATGGGCTGCAAGGGGACAGCCTGCCTCACCATGGCCTTCACCACAGGCTGCAGAGGAATCTCTGCTCTGGCACATGGAGCACCTCCTCCCCCTCCTTTTTCACTGGCCTTGGTGTCTGCAGAGTTGTTCATCTCACATATTCTCACTCCTCTTTCCAGCTGAAGTTGCTGTCGCACAGGGTTTTTTTGTTCCCCCCTTCTTAAATATGTTATCCCAGAGGTGGTACCGCTGTCACTGGTGGGTTCAGCCTTGGCCAGTGGCAGGTCTGATTTGGAGCCAGCTGGCATTCGTTCTATTGGACATGGGGAAGCTTCTATCAGCTTCTCACAGAAGCCACCCCCATAGCCCCCCTTGCTACGCAAACCCAATACAACAATCCAAGCTGTTAGTTCCACACAGACACTAAAGTCACCTACTGAGAACTCAGTGAATAGACTGATTTTGTGCTTCAGGAAATAAAATTACTATAACAATAGTGAATAACGAATAATATCAACAAAATGCAAATTTAAGATTTTGCAGAAGTATTGACAATTGAATGTTAATCGAAACAGGCAACTTCAGTGGGGGAGAAGTTTCTATCATTTGATTGTCAAGCCATGCGATAATGGCTGAAGAACAACAAAAGTAAAAGTGAGCTTAAATGAACATGACCAGAATGAACTTTTTTTTTCCCCACAGACATACCGAGTATGTAACCTTACTTTGTTTTATTTTTCAAAAAAGCAGGTGTTGGAGTTCATACAGAATTAATTAGAAGTTGTATCAAAAAAGCCACATATTCGCCCCTTGAAAAAATCACTAGCCTTTAAAGTGTCAAAGTTGGGTGTAAAAATAATCCTCTACCAGTCATTTTAAAAAAATCATAAAGGCTATAACGTTTTCAGTATATTGTTTGTAAATTTTCCAGAGATTATTTAGGTGGGAATTATTGAAAGTTAAAACCAATACGACTCTACATAGAATCTCCCTGTGACTCATGCTTTAATATCCACAAATTGTGAAGAACTTTACCTGTTGCTAGGTAAATGGGGTGGTTGTTTGCTGGACTCCATGCCTGGACAGCTGTTCGCTCAATTTCCTTTAACTTCATTTTCTAGGCTCTAGAAGAAATTTCACACAGTGGTTAGAATAGCCAGATAAAGTCAACATGAAAATAATCACACCAGTAACAAAATATCCCCCTTACCAAGATACCACGAGAATAAATTGCTCTTAACAGAGAGAAGTTACTTGCTCCTTCCTGAGGTAACAAATACAGTTTTACTGGAATGAATTAGGGTATTTTTATAATTCATAAAAAAAACCCAAACCACAATCCCAGCTGTCTGACCCCATATTTTCTTTAATATATAGCTCTCTTTTTCATATACCCCAATTAAAAGAGAGTTTCAGAAAAAGGAATGGGATCTAAATTAAGCAACATACTCAAGTCTTCAGTCCAGGCTGGTTTAAATCAGCTGCAAAAATTAATTTAAACAAATGTATTTGCAAACTACTAGTTGCTCTCTCTGAACAAGCCTATGTCAGTATATACATAGGCAAAAAGGGAGCAGAATGAATCTCAGGGGAGGCTAAATTCCAAGCAGAAAAGTGATGTGGCAACAGAAAACAAAGTGCAATGCTACCATGTGCCAGTTCAGTTAATGTACTTTGTTCTCACTCCTCTGAGAAGCGAAAGGAAAAAATCATTTTACATTCTGCTTAAGTTTGTAAATGGTAGAAGGTGAGAAGAAGCAATCCAGAAGTAACTACTGGGTTTCAATCTCAGCTCTGACAAAAATCCTTTTTTTTTTTACTCTGGGTAGATCCACTGACACCTGTAAAATGGGAACACAACCTCCCCATGTCACTGGGGAGAGATTAGTTGGGCAATAATGTAGCAGGATAACTGAAAGTCAAACATCAACAGCAGGCAGCCAGGAGGCTGCAAAACTGAATATAAATACAAATTATTGTTCCACATAGGATCCCGTTCTCACTGAGGAGAAAGCACCCAGCACCTATCCATCCCAGACTATGCGCAGGCTTTCTAGGCACATCAGCAACATAAGCGATGTGTGGATATGTTATTCACAGACTAGCAGTATCACTCTCATGAGCAGTTCCTAAACCTTTTGCGCTTGGCTGCAGTGCAGTCTGTTAACTCTAGCTGAACAGACCTGCTAACTATGCACTCAAATGATATCATGCTGAATAAAGTAAAGCTGCCAGCAGGCAGCACAACAAAAGACTCTGCATCTTGCCAGTTTGCTGTGATAAACCTCTCCTGGATACTTGACACTGTTTGTGTTAGCCAGGCTGACAGCTGAACCACAGTCTGCATCATGTGGCCCTCTGTTCAGATGCGGGGCTAAAAGTGTCAGTGCTTCAGAGTTTGGCCTTACTCAGGCCAGAGTAGGGATGTTTATTCGTAACCAAGTTCACAAAGGTAGCTTCTTGTGGCCATCCCACCATCTGGCCAAACCAAAAAAAAAAAACCAAAACAAACAACCCAGTTTTGAAAAGCCTTCTGTCATCTTGTGGCTTATAGGAAGCTACAGCCTCCTGAGGCCCACACAAGGGGAAATCTAGTCAGCATTACTTCTGGGGCTTGGACCTCCTGCTTAATAACTCCACACCCTTTTTAGGCTTTCTTTTTCACCACCAGTCAGAAGATAAGGACATCATCTCTTTCCCCCATGCACTAACAGGATATGCTGGTTGTTCAGAATTTATTTAATGCTTTTTAGCATTAGTCTGCAGCAGTATCTCCCAAAGGTCAAACTGCCTATTGCTATTCTCACATTAACCTTATCCCAACTTAGGTGGGGCCCAGAGGAATCTGAACAGAACTCTTGTACAATAAAACAAGTGCCACTATTTCCTCATGCAGCCTAGGAACAGAGGTGGAAAGGTCATCTCCACATCACCGTAACAGACCTCTAAAGCCTACTTTCCAATCCTCCAGCACATACTTTGCATGGTACTCATTAGGGCTCCATCACATTCTCTCTACGAAGAAGTTCCAGCACCTACTCATCTGTCTCCTATATAGGGCAGGAACACTTGTCCAGGTCTCTTCCCTTCATTGGCAGGGGGGAATAAAAATATCCCCAGGAGGAGTCAAGTGAACCTGCTAGCACCAGCCTACTGCACAAGGTGCTACCTAACTCCACTGACACAGGGGAGCAGGACAGCTGGTATGTTCCTTACCAGTTCCTTTCTTGCCTCTTCCTCCTTCAGTTACAATCCATCAGTTGTGGAAGCTGGCTGTACATACAGGCCTCACTGCTTCCTGGCTTTTAATAGGGCAACTCCCCTGCAAATGTTATTAGACAATGGCCAACAGTCCTCTTCCCTCTAGTAAATTAACTGTTAAGGAAACAAAGAAGAGTGCAACCATTGCAAACTTGGCCAGGTGAACGGTACAAGCTCCCACTCCTTACCCTCTGTGCTGGACTGACTGCACAATCTGCATTTAACACGCAAAGATAAGTCACAAAAAATGTGCAAAACAGCATTGATCAGTTGTCCAGCTTTTCTTGTCAATAGAGCATTTTGCCTATGAAAGTCAACATTACTGCACTCTTTTCACAAACTTAAGTCAGGACAGAACGTGAAGGTAAAGTGTCTTGCCTGTGGTAACTCACCTAGACACAGAAAAGCAAACAAGGCACCATTTAGAGTGGCTCAATATCAACAGAACAACTGCAGAAGTGCTGGATCACAGGTACTGAACAGGTACACTGTGACCCTGGTCCTCAAGGCAAAGCAGCAGTAGTGCCAACAGCCTTGAGAAAGCCCACAGGAGACACATAGGAAGCCAAAAGATCACAGTATCACACCATCTCCTAAGCACCTCCTATCGGTTCAGCTCCATTGCAGCTGAGGTTCTGCAGGGATGCAGCAGCATCTCCTCCTTAAGCCAGCGGGCTCTGACTTTGGAAGGGGAAAAAGAAAAAAAAAAGCCTGATTTGAGCCTTACTCTTAGAAAAGTGATCCTTCTTCACGTTGTGCATGTCTATATCCAGGACGGGACTCACGATCCTTAAAGCAGGAAAAAGCCCTTTAGCAACCCCTTATGGCTGCCTGAGAAAAATTCACGAGTACTGAGCACAGCAGAATTTTTAGGGAGAGGTTGCCACCTGCTGTCATCTCCCAAAATAGCATCTAAGACTTCTGAGAAAGCCCATGCTTGTCTCAGGACCTCTAATTAACTAATCATGGCAATTCCTCCTCGTCCTTCTACAGACATCCGATTACAAATCTAACGCATTAACGAATCTCAGCCCCGAAGGGAGCGGCAGGACAGAAGCAGCATTTCCCCGCAGCCATGGCTTCCTGCAGTGTCCTTAAAAGGTAACAGTCTTTGCAAAGCAAACAGGTCAGAGCGCTCCCCACCACCGGGAAGTGGAGAGCACACAGCTGAACAGTGAAGAGTAAAAGCACATGTTCTCAAGTCATGTCAGACCACACAAACAACGATGACAGAGGCAAAGATTCCTCACCGACATTAACTTAAAATACTTGTGGCTTTAGAGTGCATTGTAAAAGACCGTGGTTGTTGTATCAGCTAGTTGACCCTCAAAGCTGCCATGATAATCATCCCTGGTATCACTTGAGCGAGGCTTCCTCTCTCTTGCACCATCCAAATACTGTCAATCAGAAATCCCCTCCTACTGACTTTCCCAGTCCTCCTACCACCAAGCACCCAACCACTCTTCTTTGAACAGTTCCTGCTGAGATTGGGCTTCCAGCAGAGCACAAAAGGGACTGGACAGCCTGACCCCCCTTAGCTAATGGTAAAACTTGGGCAGAACAGAAGAGACTTGCCCAAGGTCACCAGGTGACAAGCAGCCACCCTAAGAACTGAAAAAGGCCTCTCAGCCACAACACAAGGGTTGACACAAACCATCCTGTCTCCGCATCCCAGCATCAATTCAAGATCTTTGTACCACCCCTGGCACTGCTCTGACACCCTCCTTTTGCAGCTCCCCGATACCCTACAGCCAGGCTGTTCTCCTAAGTGCTTATTATAACCCCGGTTACAGAAGACGCAGGGACGCTAATCTCAGCTAATCGTTGGTGTTCACAAGGTGGGGTTGTTGCAGGGCAGGGCTCAGCATGTTCCTCCACCACAGCTCCCATGGTGTATAAAGAAACTTCGTGTGCTGCGAGCACCTTCAAAAGCCGTTGCTGAGTGCCGGGGCACGGTGGGCGCGCGTTCGCACGTACCCACCCCCGCGCACCACAGCGAGAGGGAGGGAAGGTGCAGGGAGAAGGCCTTGGCCCCGCACAGCCGGTGTCACAGCCGGGCCAGGCCGGAGGCCTCCCCGCGGCCCGGGTCGAACAGCTCAGCCCCCGGGCGCGGCCGGGAGGGAGAACGAGCCTCGGGGCTCCCGGGACGGGGACAGAGCCCGGGGCCTGGGGCCGGCACGGCGGCAGCGGGGCGGGCAGGGCAGCGGAGCCTGGGCTGGGGGGCGGCAGGGGACGGGGCGCG
>VZTV01060198.1:1006-31493 GCA_013400875.1 Anhinga rufa
CTATAGAAGCTGGTGGAAGAATATCCACTGATCTCAACAGGAGTACGATGGGACATAGACATTTATGTATGCTGTTCTGTGTAAATCTGGATTTACCAGGAAATGAGTAAACTGTAGCCTCCCTGTTAGCACTGCCTGGGATGGAGCATATTGTGGTTATGCATTAGCTGTGCATGGTGGCTCACCTGCCTCCCAGCTTTACAGCGCGACTACACCCAGCACTGCTCCCTGTGGAATGTGCCACAAGACCAGGAAACCTCCAGCATTACACTACTATTGCATAATACTAATCTGAATTCAGCAGAGTCATAGAAACATATCTGCAGAAGTATCTTTTATTTCTGAAATTAATCTAGGCCCAATGACACATCCCATTAAAAATAGGCAGGGTAGATCAGCCCTCACAGCTGCTTAGACATTCCTAGCTTGGAATGCTGCTGTCACTGAGCAACTTTGATTTTTATATGTAGTCTCTTGGCGGTCTGTGCTCATACCACTCTCATAAAGTGGCACTTTGCCTGCCCTTAAGTGGGTGTTCAGTAGAACAAATTGCAAATGGCGAGCAAGAAAGGATGCAGATGGGTGTACTACTTCACACACCAAGCACTCTCCTGCATCTTGGAAGAGAACCCTGGGTGTGCAGTCAAATTTGTGTGCCTCTTAATTTATCACGTATGAAGCTGCATTGTATAGTAGAATAGACCTTCAACTCATGAAGGAAAGAAATAAATTTCAGTACTGAAGGCAGCAAATTACAGTTTACTGTGTAAATTAAGTCTGTGAAGACCATGAAGATTGAGATTCACTCAGTGACAAAACAGAGACAGAATTGTGGATCTTGCAGCCAACTGAAAGCAAGTATTTAACATTACTCCTGTTTTCATTCAAAGTGAGGTGATATTGCTGAGGATAAAAATCTGGAATTCTTGTCAGAAGGAGTCTTTTACAGTGATCATCTCCGACTGGGGCTCGATTGATTTAACTTTCCAATCTTTGTATCATATCCAGCAAACTCTTAACAAAACGGTCTGTCTCCCAAGAAAAGAAGACCCTGGAAACAATTCCTCTAGAGGTTCCTAATATTCTCTATATGGGTATATAGAATAGATTCCTTAAATAGAAAATTTATCTAAGAGTTCATGAGATAGAAAGACTTTGGAATATTTTCATGATCTTGAAGAGAAATAATAATTTAAATCATATGAGGGCTTATTTATTTATTTTGTTCTCTGTGCTTACTACAATGCTTGAAAAGGAGTTGGAAATCTAGAGGACAATGCCCAGATACTAAATATGCTGGTAGTGAATCTTTAAAACGATGATAATATCTTACAGTTAACAGGAAAAAAGCAGAGGCACAAGATAACTTTTCTCAGATGGAAAGAGTAGCTCAAATCTTGGGTCTGCCTGTTCAGCTCTCTTTGGTCCATAGGCAGTGTCTGCTGTTGTCTACTGTGTTACAAATTTCACCATGTTAATACTTGATACAGCAGGGTTTTTTGGAAAAATCAATAGACATAAGTAGTTACTGATAGAAATGTGTTACTGTCATGTGAAACTCAGGTCAGAAAAAAAAAAAGAGGACATGGTTTTTCTGTTTCACAACCCTTTTAAATGGAAAGATTGTCTTATCTTAAAAGCCATATTAGACAGTGTTGCCATGATATTTTTCATTTGCCATGAAACCAAAATTAAGCTACTTTCTAGATTATTATTATTTTCCCACCTTTTTTTTTTTTTGCTGTGTGGGAATGAGCATGTATGATTTTCTCAGTTGTGTCAGCGCCCTGCTGTTTTATGGATCAGCAGTAGTCCACAGCTGGAGGAACACTGCATCATGATATTCCTAAATTCATTCAATGGCTACATTCTTTAAAAATAACTTCATTCTCCCTATAATTGCAGGATGAAGATAAAATATTCACGACTAATACTTTTTATGAATGTGATTGCCTCCCATTATGTGTGAACACCTCTTACGTGTGAACAGGTTTTGGGATTTTATTTGTTCGTTTGTTTTCTGCCTGTATAGTTACTTACAAACTAATTAATGTCATTAACCTACTGAATATGGCTTTTGCACTTGGCATATGTGTGAGTTCTCTGAGTTTGTGGCAGGTTTGTAGTCCACTTCCTTGATCATAAGTTTTAACTCTTAGCTGTACATGTTTGTGGGAAAGATACAGTGATTTCACCTTCTGTCTGAAGTGAGAGTTACACATTAGGATATCTTTGTCAACACATTCAATATTTAAGCATGATTCCCTTTTTGTCTTGCTTTCATCTGATCTGTGCAGGCTACTGACGAAGAGGGAACAATCACAAGATCTCTTGTAAATAACATCAGGTTTTTCTTAGTTCTTGTTTCACTCCCCCGACTCCTTTGAACACTTGCTAAGGTCCTTGAGCTGTTAAACAGCACTGAGTTGGAGATAACTTGGTCACCTTCATATGGTCTGTAAAGTTTTCTTCTCATCTTAGAGCAAGACCACGGCCCGTTTAATTTTCATACTGTGAGACCTGGCACTGTCTCTTTTTGCCCAGCACTTAACTGCTTGAATGACCGGGAGCATTAGGGGGCAGTGTCCTATTTCCAATGTGCAGAAGACAGAAGAGCCAGCAGAGAAAACCGAGCTAACATTTTGTGTTAGATGAGGAGTGGGCAGCTTTAGCCATGTGCTGAGCGTAGTATATAGGCTATATGTTTAGGGAACTGAAAAGGAGACTGTGTTTCTGAGTCAGTCACTCCTGGATGGCTGCTGTGCTTGTGACTGGAACAAGCTTGCTATTTAGCCCTTGGTATTGAGAAGACACATGAGACGTGCTTCACTGACGAGTGGGATCATTTATATAGCTGCTCTTGTTTTTCATCTCTGGGCACACTATGTGCCTGCAGTTGCACAGTTTGCAGGTGCTGCTTTTCACATGTTAAAAGAACTAACACCTTCCTCTAGTGTTTTAGAGCAGTTTAGTTCTGAGATGTCAAGAACTTCTTGGAAGAAATAGTGCCTTAGACTGATCTGATTCCATCTTGAGAGCATGAATGTTTCAAGCAGCAGAAGTGAATCTATTCAGGCTTTTGGGTGCCCTCCGTAAATAGTTCTGGCAGCTAATTTAGTCCTGTCTCAGATCTTTCTGATGTCGTCTTTTCCAGCATAGCCTGTATCTTCTAATTCATTCTGTGCTATGAAATCTCATTACACAAAATAAAATACGCATGAAAGAAAAATATGAACTATGCAGGTGGGCCAGCATGCTTAAAATATGAGACCTATCCTTCCTCACTGCAATCGTTCATGGCAAGGAGGAATGTCAGTCCAACAGTTCTGAGGAACAGCAAAAAGGTTGGTCACTAACAGTGGTCTTCAAGTTTCCTGACTGTGAAACTCTTTGAGGGGAATCTGCTCAGGGATGGGTTTTTTGTAAGTGCTTGCTGAGAAGCCAGGCACAAGCTGTTTTTCCCAAGGCATGTTGGGGTGGTCTCTCTGCTTTAAGATGACTCTGTGTACTTTGCTTTGGAGGTGATACTTAAGCCTTCAAGGTGCCTTGTGCTAGTAATAAGATTTCTACCTTTCAAGGGGCTTTAACTTTTCTGTTATTCAGTTATACTCCCAGGACAGGCCCACAGCATCCCTCCAGTGATGATCTTTCTCCTGTGTGTATTTCAGATTTTCCTCAGAAGCTGTGACTGTTGTACTTAAAAATATTCAGAGCCCAGGTATTATTACTAGTATTCCCTCTGGTTGAGAAAGGGTATTACCTTTGTTTTGGTGATGGTAAGCATGGAGGTTTCTTGATCAACAAATACTTAGTTTCAAAGCTGTGAGATCTACGATAAAACCTGGAAACTTTCAATTGGAGGAAAGGGTTAAATTACTTCATTATTTACTAGAAACTATGAGAGCTGTAACAGGTGCATATTGAATGCAATAATTAGGCATGCTTTAAAGTCAGCTGCAGTCAAGCTATTATGTCAGTGTTTCTCTCTCAGAAACCACAGATAGAGAATTACTGGTCTCATGATGATAACAAATGCCCTCAGAGCACTACCCAGGCTAACCAGTGTCGTTTCCCATTGGAACTCCTCTTCCATGGGAAACTGAGAAATAATTAACGCGTAAGTACACTGAGCTCTAAATAGCTGTTATTCTTTAGGTGTACTATTTACCAAGAGGTTTCGTCTGCAAATAATACCTCTTGAGATGGCTCATGGGAAGGATGTATCAATTTAGAAAAGCCTGTAAGAGATCAGGTTTTAAAATGTCACAGCTGAGTAGGTTTGCAGTTCACAGTAGGTTTGGAGATATAAATCATGGGACCAGATCCTCTGCTGCTGTGCCTCAATGGCATTATGCTGACTTACACAAATTTGAAGACTTGACTCTTAAAAGAGCTTTTCTAAGAAGAATAGTTCAAAATTTGAATATGTAGTCTGTGGGAAATGGTGATTTTTGTCTTTTTTAATTTGGACAAATGCTAGAAATACCAGCATTCCTCTCAGAACAAGAATTGCAGGGGAAAAAAAATGCTGGAAACTGTGAGGGATTTTGTTTTGAACCAGTTCTAGATTAAACCTTTTTCTGAGTATTCTGATACTGTGAAAATGCAATTTTCTGTCAAAAAATACGTTCTTTTCCTAGGAAATTCCTGGCTGGCTCACAAGTCCTGAGACTCAGGATGTGGGTATAGGGAGCAGGGTAGAAGACGGTGAATGAAAAGCTGTATTGCCTCCCCCAGCTGTGAGCAGCCAGCGGAGGCTTCCGCACCAAGACAGCTGCTGTACGAAACTGCAGCCCCAGCAGAATGGGGTCAGTAGGTGGAGAGAGAGCCGGCTGCCAGGGGCAGGCTTTAGAGATACCAGCTGAAAGAAGCTGTGAAAGGAGTAATACTGAGTGAAGCCTGCCAAGCCTGGGAAACGGGGAGTAGCCAGAGGGATCAGGGGAGAAAGGAACAGTCCTCAGTCACTTAACGCACAGTTGTTAAATCTGGAGGAAAGATTTCTTGGGTCTTCTGCCCTGCAGAAAAAGGAGGTAATGTTCCTGGAGGAGAAGGATAATTAATCCTAGACTTGAGAAAAATATAGTTGCGTTCAATGAGATTCCACTGTATTAATTTTACCCCACTCTGTCACTTACACCATGTAATCTTTTTGTCCTGAATTAATGTTTCTTCCCAATATAAGCAAGGGGGTGGAAACATCTGACATGTCATGGCATCTATTTTCTCTCTTGGTGCCTTTGACTTTAAATTTGAAGAACAGTGGAAGGAGCTTGAACTGGGAACCAGCTTACACCTCCTTCTGTGGGCAGCCTTCTGTGTACCCCAAAAGAGTATTTGGTTCATTCTGTGCATCAGGAGGTTAACCCTGATTTGCCTCAGCTGTGTAGTGAGAAAATTCTCTAGGATCTATCTGAAACACCTACACAGCCACTTCCCTGAAGCCTTTGGAAATCCCTGAAGTAGTCAGAGTTTTCCTAGCAATCCACCAATTTGAGATCCCCCTCTGCCAAGGTGATCTATTCTGCAGGAGAGAGGAGCCAAGAGGATTTGGCATCAGACTTGGGTAGCCTCCAACCCCCTTCTGGTATGGGGGGCAGATCTTCAAAGGAAACCCAGCCACTGCTGTGAATCTGGACTCTTGCAGTGGTTCATCGCTTTCAGTCTGGGAGGGTAGATGGAGTTAAAATAATCTCTCTTCTAACACTTCACCCATCTCATTTTTTACCAGTGCCCTCTAGGAAGTGCAACTGTCTGAAAGGAACATATTTTTTTCTCAAAAGCTTAGAAAGAGGCTTAATGTTGTGAGAGACAAGAAATTGGCTCAGAAAACAGGATGAAGTGACAGCAAGAACCGTTTAGAGAGTAGGAATGTGGGATTTAACAATGGTACACAGTAAAAACAAACTAGTTCCAAAGTATAAATGCTGATCTTGCATGTCTGAGGTAAACTGAGAAGGTTTCCATGTTTCCCAGATTTTTCTGATGCTTGAAGTGGACCAGATGGTCATTTTGTGGGAATTATTTTAGTGCCGTGAAAATTAAGCTGCTGGTTTACACCAACTGATATGTGGTCCTTTATGTGTATAAAACACATCATGTCTATTTCTCTTTTCTATATTGCTTTAAGTTTTCTAAACTACATCTCTCTAGATCATTCTTCGGAAAGCTGAAAAAAATTCAGCCACTGTCTCATTTCAGTGTCCTAGGCCTTACTTGGTTTAAGGCTATGGTGAAGATAATTTTTCGTCTCTGTTATGTGTGTGTCCCTTCTGACACTGAGAACATTATATTGTCTTCACAAAGGATTGATGCTGTTTATTGGACATAAAACTAAAGGGGGCACTAAAAACAATGATAATAATACAGTATCTGCAGACAAATAGCTTTTCTGACACAAAACAACAAAATGAGTTATTGCCCTAAGTGTCAATTAATGCTTTTAAAGTACTTTGATTGCACAGTATCTATTTCAGAATATTGAAATGCAGAGGTAATTTGGGCTAAAAGAAGATATGATTCACAGTCAAGATGTAAGCTGCGACTTGACAAGGGGTTTAATAGCTGCCTCAGGCAGATCAGAATGTGTGATAATGAGAATCTAGCAGAAAAAACACATTGTGGAACTGAACTTCAGAGTTCGCCAGGGTAAGTGGTGTCTGACTAGCTAGTAATGCTCCTTCTATGAGGCAAAGAGGCAGAAGTGGTCACTCTTGACAGCAGTGACTGCTGCAAGTGTTGCGCTAGTTACAAAGTACTCATTTCTGAAGGAAATACATGCATTCATATGTAGTCATATACATATATATGTACATACATCCATATATAAATTATAAAATCTGTTTTTGTGGACTACAGTTCAGTGAAACGCATTTCAGAAAGACAGAGAAGTAGGTTCATGATAAAGCCTTCACCAATTTACTGAGCTCTGTTGTCTGCTCATGGCCCCTGCCAAGTCCTTTTTGGGAAGCTGTGAAAAGAAAATTATTTGCTGGCTTAGGGTTGGACTTGACTCTGTTCCCTTCGCTGCTACTGTACTCTTCTCTGCAGGGGATCATTTTACATTTTCTTAATTGCAAAGACAGCTCATGGTGTTGGCAGTGGTTGTACTGAGAAGTGGGTTTTAATGAAGCGCCGTTCTTACTCCACTGGAACTTCAGCATTTGCAAGCTGAACGATAGCATCCTGTCAAGATAATGCTGACAGCTTTGTTACCAAGAGGACAGATTTATTTGGCACCCATGCATTTTATAGCAAGATTGTACTTTAAAAATGTCCTGCTGTGTTGCTTTATGTTTACCTATATTTTTCTGATTGAGAATATTGTTGCTTGGAAGTAAAATGAAAGGGTAGTTACTGGCTGGACTCTAAGGCGAGATTCCTTTCACCTAACTCTAGATTTTTATGCTGCAGATGTTTGCGGTCAGGGTGGTTACCCGAGTTTCCGTTTACAGTCAGGAGACAGAAATGGGCACTTGGAGGGCTCAGTTCATTTAACCTTTTGTAGACATCTAATTTGAGCTGAGGTGAATCCCACTCTAGCCTCTTTGGCTGTAAAGATAGCATACTGGAGCTGTCTGTGCAAACAGTGTTCCTACAGGTACACTGATAAAGGCCTCCTGTGTCCACACTTCATAGGCTGCCACATCAGGAGAAGACTCGTATCTCAGCTACATAACACCTTTGCCTTGAGAAACTCTCCAAAATAGATAATTTTCCAGGACTTCTGAGCCACACTTGGAACAAATGGAGGAAAACATTGCAGATGATCTCTCGAAGTGGGAAAACAATCCTATAGTTTTGAAGGTTTTATCTACTAGAAGTTCAAAGTCCTGCATCTCTCAGCAGCTTTCTAAGGAGTGATACATAGGAGACTGTACTTTCAGTTCATGCTTGTTCTTGCCCTCTCTCCAATGGCTTTTCAACCCAGATGTGAATTTCAGCCACATTAAGAAAAGGCAGTAATCTCTCAAAGACATTAAATTCCTAAAAGGTTGGGATTTTTTTGTTTGTTTGTTTTTAAACTGGTGTTTGAATAGAGAAGGAAGAGCCAAATGAGTGTCAGCATAAAAGACTGGCAGTAGCATTAGCTGGGCAGGTACCTGCTCTGTTTGACTCGCTGCTAGCTGAACTGGGGTGCATGGTGCTGGTAGGGCAGCCAGCACAACGGGCTCTGAGCAAGCCCCTGCACCCTGCTGCCTCTCTCTAGCTGGTACCAGGGGATGTGAAAGAAAGCAAGAATTTCAGGAGAGCAGGAACTGTGGCTGCTGAGGGAGAAAGGCAATAGGGAATACCTGGGTCTGTGGTGAAATGATGGGGGGATAAAAATCAATAAGAATCCAGGCTAAGACTGACTTCATCACATGTCATTCCTAATCACTCATAATGTTGTAAATAACATTAACTTCTAAAGCCAAAGGAGGACCAGGAGGATTTGAGAGAGTAAGAGGGACACACTGTTCAGAGACTAGAGCAAACAATTGACTTGCCTTCACCTGCAGCATCTGTTTCTGCAATCCCCAGTTTCCTACTGTGAAAACATCTTAGCATCCCCCTGAAACACTTACAAGTCTAAAGAAAATTGCACTCCGTCTGCAGTTCTGTTTAGCTAACAGAAAAGAGGTCATCTCTGCTGCCTGGGTATTGTCCAAATGCTATACTTAATAAGTCTAGTTAAACATCTTAACAAGAGAAAAAGGTATAGAAAGGCTGTTCCTCCAAGCAATTTATCACAGGCGCTATGGAAAGGTCAACGGTGGAAGTTCTGTGAAACACACAATACAAATTCTGTGTGGAAGGGTATCAGCATCCAGGCTGAAATGTCTGTTCTCTCTGAAAGGGAGAACTGTGTCCCCTGACTTGTCAGGCTGCTTATAACCAACCTGAACAACTGCTTAAAATCAGCATATGCCTGTCAATACCGTGGCTAGTAACTTAAACCTGCTTGGTGTCTGAGTTAGTCTTGGGTGGTTATTCAAAGCATCTTATGGGCATTAGTCCCTGAAATGCTCCCTTCATGCCCTGCGCTGCTCTGCTCAGTCCTTACTCTCTGGGCCATCCTATCGACTGACTTCTCGACCCTTCTGCTTGAGTCTCCATGATTTGGGAGTACTTCTTTTTCCTTCTTTATCTCTGAAAGGAACTAATCTGGTTTCCTTTTGTAGCTGTGTGTCTTTTGTTATTCAGAAATTGCCACGCTGGGGTAAGAAACAGCTTCACAAGAGGTTACTTGCTGTTATACACGTGTGTGTATATATATATATATATATAAATTCATCTTCCCATGACTACAAAGGCTTTTATGATGTGCATTTTCTGTTTGATCTGTTGTTTTCTCATTGTATTTTAAGGATTTTTAGTGCCCTGCTTTTAAGACCAGTTGTTAGGTAAGGGGTAGTGTCTGTCCGTTAGACACGATGCCACAGTCCCAGTCCCACAAGTGCTGCTCTGCAATCTGGGAGGGCTTCACCCACTAGTCTTTTCAAGTGTCCTTTTGGCTATTTCAGTACTGTTTTCCAGGAAGGCTTTAGACTATGACTTAAAATATTTTGAAAAGCATCTGAAATTATCATAATCATGTTGTAATATATTAATCATTAGCATAGCTGGTATGTGGAGGCCAATAGGTAAGTATGAGATTATGTGTCTTGCATTGTCCCAGTGCTATTTCTGAGTAGTGGGAATAATAATCCAGATGCGGTATATGTATAGTTAGCATAAATAAGTGCATTTCACACTATATTGAACACTATGCATAAAACATGAGACTTTTCTTTACATTTTTAATGGTAACGATATTTTTTGTAATTTTATTACTGTCCTTTGTCCGCTTGCTCAGAAATAAACTTTTTGTTTGCCATTTCTAGACTTTTATCTTTCCATCATTCTTTTTATCTTTTTGTTTGCTTTCTGGCTTCATGGACTCTTTTCTTTTACTTTTTAATGAGCCTGGCTATTTCACCTGGTTTCTACCTTAGAACAGATGCAGTAGTCCATTCCATAAAAATGAATTTAAGATGTTATTGCCCTTTTGCATGAAGCTCTTGAACACCCACCATGGCAGACATTTTATCTGTGCCCAGCATGTCTGTGCTCAGTCATACGAGGTTTTCTCTTTGAGATCTCAGATAGCTCAAAAGCCAGTATCAAGCTGATACAAACCTTTACTTAACAGGGGTTCCAGTATTCAGGGTGATGTTCTGCTCACATCATTCCCTTTTGAAAAAGTCTTTTTCCACTGTATAGACTGTGAATGACTTGTTTCTTTATAGGTACATTAAATCCTGCTCTGCTAGCTTTTACAAAATGTTTTTACTGACAAACTATAACAGCTCTGGCCAAAGTCTGGATGCTTAAAACATACACATCTTGCATGATCTTTCAGATTGCTGCAGGTGCACATTGACTCTGACTATGATTTTCAGTCTTTGGCCTGTAGAAATCCTGGAATTCCTTAATTTTCCCTGTCCTTCAGTGATTTAGGGTTTGATTATGCTCTGTACCATGATACTGTCTTCTGTTCCTTCTAACTCTTGCAATCAGATCTGGTTCTGTTTTGCTAATGCTAAATAATCTCTGCTTTTTCACAGGTTAAATCAGGACTGTTGATTAGATTTTTTCCCTTGATTTTGGTATCTGATCCCCATTACAATTTGTTCTGACACAGTGATTAAAATAACAGTATATGATGTATTTTGAGTTAAGTAACAGATCTGCTATACATGGCATGGAAGTTTTTCCCCTCTGATTGGTTTCTCTTTTAAAGCTGATAACTTTCAAGAGTACTTTCTCCTAGATGTGCTTTGCCCCTTCAGTATCTTTTGTGCTGCCTGACCATTGGCTCAGACTTCAACACTTCAACACTTACCTATGCAAATCTGAATAAATTAAAATCTGGAGCCTGTCTCCTAGCAGTATTTCAAAAAATACCCACCTCAGGGCCATCTTTCTTTCCTCTTGCCTTCCCAGAAAATGTGAACTTTTCCCCTTGTCTGATACATTTCTGGAAAATGTCACCTTTCTTGCAGTTTTTAACTGCCTCTCCATGAAACACTTTATTCACTGCTTCTTTCTTTTTCTAAAACATTCTCTCTATTTTTGAATCTACTTTTGTTTATTCTCTCCTTGCATCAAGGAGTATTCTTTGGTTTGGGAGTTATTGGAGACTTGAGAGTTAGAGCTTTTAAGCACAGTGAGTCATTATTACAACAAAAGGTAAAAATAAAGACAATGTGGAGAAATAGTACACGAGGGAGGGAAAGGAATCCATGTAGCCCACTCTCAGCCAGCCTGCACGTCAGCTAACTCTGACAGGATCGCTCCAAGCCGGCACGTTTCAGCCTCTGCCATGGCCCCGTGTCCTCATGTGTGTGGCACACACAGTCTATAATCACCTGCACTCTTGGAAAAACACTCACTTGATCAGGTAAGTCCGAAACATGTGAAAGAAATATTTTGGACACTGAAGAACAGTAACATAGCACTCTGTACTAGAAAAGGTGTAGATAATTATTTCAGAATTATTGACAGAAGTAGTAATATGATAGTTGTAAAATATGAAACCTTTCTCAGAAGGTGATGCTCAGTTGTTTGTAAAAATTGTAGTTGGAAAAAAAAAAGGAGTAAAATTGAGCTGAAAGGTGATTGTGAAGAGGATCCATGCTTCTGGAGACTGATGCTTCTTAAATTCTGGTGGGGGGTGGATACGTGTATGCAAGACAGAATTAAGCCCCAGGTCTCACATTAACTCAAGAAAAATTACACTGCTGCCCTAATAGCTGCTCCCAAAATGCGCTCTTCTGCATTTGCAGGATGAACCTGACTAGTGACTAGTGTGTTGTTAGCAGCAATAAATAACTACTGGAAAGGTGGTTATTGAAAGCCTTGAGACAATAGAGATGAAGGAGACAAACAGTTATTGTTCCAGTTAAGAATCACAGCTATTTTGAAAGGTGTACCATGTTGAGCAGGAGAGATGGGGACCTACCAAAAGCTCTGCAGGCATAACTGGCGGCAGGAGATGAAGCAATTTAATGATGTGAAAAGCAGCCTTTACAGGTGAAGTATGGAGGATAAGTGTCTGGGAGGAGGGGTGCTTTGCTGTTTTGCTTTTTTCTTTTTCCAACAGCTGACAACAATAGCAGCAGCAGGAGGTACCTGAGAGTGAATGAGAGTGGGGGAGCTGGGATTATCAGCAAACTACAGCAAATAAGAAAAGTGACTTGAAAAAGGCTCTGGGCCCCCAGTGGCTCTAAGAATAGTGAATTGAGACAACAAAAGCAAGAGTGCACTTTGAAAGAAAACACAAACATGCTCTTCCACCTGGCCACATCTGAACCCTTTCTCAATTGATAGATCAATGCACAAAGCAAAGATGTGTTGCATCTTTCATGTGGCTGTGCTGTTCTATAATAAAACCTGAAAAAACAGGTTTTGTTTACCAGCCTTCTAGTGCGAATCTTCTCATGTCCCATTCTCCAGCCTACTGAAGCAGAGGGTTAGATCTTCCCTTGACATTGACGAAGCTGTACTAATTTCCACTGGAGAGTCTCTAGCTGATCACTTCAGAAGCAAACTTCCTCATGGAAAAAATGTTTAGTTTTTGAGTATGAGGAATAAAAATATTTTTCATCAAGCTAAGAGTTCAGTGAAAACCAGGCGCCACAATTCTGTGAAGCTGGCAACAACTTTTGGTGATGTCTGAATTTACAGACTTTGCAAACAGACCTGGATTTGTGTCATAGGCTTCAGGTAAATAGCTCTCTCCCCTTCAATAAACAGCTTCACAATTGTGTTTTCCTACTTGTTTAGCTGGTTGGTTTTTAAAACTGGGTTTTGTCGAGGGAAATAAGTTAGGTGCCTTGTAAAGCACCTAACAAACATCTTTCTTAGTCAGGGATGGGTTCTTGCCTTGTTTTCTGCCACTGGCAATCTCAGAAGAAGCTTGGATCAAAGTACTGTAGGTCAGGACTTTTTATTCTGGCTCAGTGAGCGTACTTTTAAAATGTTTCCTGATTAGCGAATTACTTATTTTTGTCTTCATATGATTGTCTTTTTAGCAACTCCTTAACTGGAGATTATTTTGAGGGGCAGCAGCAGCAGCGGAATTGGCGGCAGCATGGAGATCTGACCTGACAGCAAAACTCCCTTCTCAATGTAGTGACCACAACTTGCTCACATCTGAAAACCTTGCCCTCATTCATGAAAAATATAAACCCCTTAATTAAGACCTTCTATCACTGATAGCCCCGCTCTGTGCAGACCCAGGTCAAGACATGAATACCCTTTCTGATACATCCCTCCTCTCTGAATAGAATGTCATAGAAAATGAAACAGTCAAATCTGCCAGTGACCATGAGGTGAATAATAAGTCTTCCCTCTGCTCCCAGTACGTTCAGCATTCATAGCACTGAGTTTGGCAGAGCTGCTGGGTTTGCTCATTTCCTTTACTCTGAGCCAACATTCCCAGTAGTGAGAGGACAATTTTAGAAGCAAGATGCACTCAGCTGAACTTCATCTATGAAGAGATGAACAGGTGCTTATAGCTGAATTTTCAAGTCCATATATTACCTTGATGGGGTTTTTTCTGTCTGAAATAGAGTAATTTTGGAATATGGGCTTTTGGCCAATCCCAAGATTTCAGGAAGCAGTCTACTCCTGAACCTGTTCATTCTGGGGAAAATGAAAATGCAGAGAAGATTGAAACACATCCACAGTATTTGGAGTAACCGATATAGGTGAAATAATTGTTGAGCAATATCCAGAATGCCTTCTGCTGTAATAATGCCCTCTCTCAAGCCTGCTAACTCGATGGATTTTAACTTCTCAATGCTTTGCTTCATTGCATGATTTCAAATTATATCTTGGGAAGGAATAGGACTGAGTACATCCACCAGTGTAAAGAAATTATAAGGAAAGGTGCAGAATTATAAAGGAAGGAGCTGGAGGTTGTGTGGGGGTATATAAGGAGGAATGCATGGACACCCTGACATGCCATCTGTGAGTTTAGTCTACAGATTTTGAAGTTTACAACCTGCAAGGCTGAAGATGTGTCAGCTGACATGCTCTAACTGAATCGGAAGCAGCAGAGACCCCATATTGCTGACGAGATCAGCAGAGGTGTAAATCAGCATGAGTCTGGCTGGAGTGTCTGAATGGACACACACACCAGCAAGTAGTGCCCTGCAACAGGAGTAGATCTGTGGAGTGAAACAGTTGGCACTGAGGATCCAATGTCCACACTATTCAGGGCGGGGGGGTGGAGGAGGTTACTAAGGCCATTAGTGGTTGGAGCACATTAGGTACAGTCCAGAAGCATGTCTTCTGGTTTAATTTAATCTGAAAGCAATCCAGTTTGTGCACCCTCAGACCACTCCACAAAGCAAACAAAAATAGGGTTAACAGGGTGACTGACTTTAAAAACATAGAGTGTAAAATGCTAGCACAGATGCACCCTCTCTAAACTTCTCTAACAATACATAACAACACAGATGAGTGGAAATCATGGGCAGGAAGAAGTTTGGTAACAGATGAATTAGTACTCATGACAAACAAAGAAGTATTTGTCCCAGAGTTCTCTATTTAGGATGTTGAAGACTTTCTCCTGCAGCTTTTAACAATTTGTAAAATGCCACAGACTCACAGCTCTGGAAAACTTTGATCACCTATGCCTGCATCTGGTCTCGGGCACCGCAGATCTCTGATCCCCCTACCGAGTCCTGGGGTGATACTGCACAACCAGTAACATAAACCTGTTGCTATTTCCTCTGATCATTAATCACTCAGGATTTCATCAGACCTTAACGGAGATACCTAAGGCACTCTTATAAAGACTATAAGATTTCTTGTACTTGGAGCCCTTCTCCCTTTCTAAGGCGCTCACATTTTCTAGGAATAGCCTTGGTGATAAAATGAGTCACCTAACCCTCTGCCAACAGCGAATATGATGACTGACACATTTATACAGCACCTTTCATGCTAAGAATGTTTAAACCTATGTGTGGAATCCTGCCCTGGATGCTGGCTGTGCCATCAATATGATGCCAGAGCCTTTCTACCCACGCAGGTCAGGGAGTCTCAGTGTGAGGGTTCAACACCCTTCGCTACTGCTTTGAAAAGGATCTCTGCATGTGGCTATCTGACCTGGCTGGCATACATAAGTATTAGGGGGAGAGTTACGGTGCTCATATGCCATGCCATGGGGAACAGCAATGGAAGGGACTGCACAAGTCCTTGGGTGAGGGTCCTGCAGCCATGTCACAGGTGCCTCTCCTCATCCCTCCTAACAGCAATGTGCCAGCAGCTCCATCCTCTAGCGCACCAGTGCTCTCTAGGGTACTGCGGAGAGCCATGCAGTTGAGTATGAAAAGGTAAGTGACATGAGCTTTATGTTTTTGATGTTCCTACTGGCTTAACACAAGCAAGACTTGACTGTGCATCTTAGAAGCATGAATTACTTTCTCAGGAATGTGGTGCCTAGCACCACTTACATGCATCTAACCAACCATAGCAACACTAGAAATAATCAGACAAAGGAAAGAGATGTTGCTTGATGGGAGTGAATGATGACATTAAGTCTATTGTTTATATTATAGTCTCCATTATTTTCTAATAACACCTTTGGTATATTTACTTATCTGTGTTGTCCAAGAGAACCTTTGCTTTATTTCTCATTCACATTCCTCACTAATGTATATCCTAATTGTACATAGGAGCTGAGTGGAAAAATGTTCCCAGCTCAATTTTCAGAATCACCTTCTGTAGCCATTGCTAAATTTATTTGTGATTTTTCTGACCTAGCTACTAACTAGCCCCAGCACAGTAAGATGTGATATGATGACATTACAGAAATTGTTACTTTTTACCGTAGCACTGCAAAGTTCCTGAAAAATAAGGATGGCATTTGAGATCAAATCAGAAATAAGGTAGAATGTGAGTGTGAATGTCCTTCCTGAATTTGTCAGTCTGACCATGTACTGATTGAGTGTCCCTAATGCTATAATTACAAAAAGGGAGTTCAGGGAGCAAAAGAACAGGCTCTACAAGAGCCTACAGATTTCTCCATTATGTCAAAAAGAAACATGATTCTTAGTAAGTGTAAATGCCACTCTTCCTACCTCTGTGCAAACAGCCAGGACTGACGCCATGGCTGCTGGCAAGAAAGGCTCTGAATCAAGGAGGGAGACTTGAATATTTAAGTATAAAGTACAGTTCAAAAGCAGAAGTGCTTATACGTGATTGAAGTAAAAGGTCTGAGCTCTATACTTCAGTCACAGGCCGTTAATTAATATCTCAGTGCCACTCTAAATTACTGACATGCTGCAAAAGAAAAATGATATAATTTTTTTGGTAGTTCAGTGGCAATCTAAAGAAGAAAAAGCCACTAGCAATTTTTAGATGATAGACTGATGATTGGGATTGTTTAATGATAATAGGAAAGCCAAGAGCGATGTGCAGATGTCAGAGAGAAGACTAAGTATTTAATATTAATATTGGTGGTTTATGGGATACTCTTCATGGACAGACTCGCAACACAAAACCATCTGAGCAGGAAACAGCTCAGCTGTTCCTTCAGCCAGCCTGCCCAACACATCTTCAGCTTCTATACCACAAAGTACCTGATTCAGAGAAACCTGTAAACTGTATAGAAAAGGAATTTGAAAAGTGAAATTGAACTTCATTTTTTCTTTTGTGAAACTTGAACTTCTGCAGGGCAGCTTCATAAGTTCTTAAATGAAAATGTCATAAGTATCAAATGAAAATATAATTTAGTTACAAAGAAAGCTGGTATTTCTGTAGCCAGAAGCAAGCAAGGGGGACAAGAGGGAGACTGAAGAGGATAGTGTCATTCAGTGTTGATGGGAGCCCTGGTCTTTCAAGTGCCTGTGCACATCTGCCCAGCGACATCAGTAGCTTTCTATTTGAAGTCAAGCACTGGTTCACTGAACCTGACTCAAAGATAACGGCAGCTTGTTTCATAAAACTGAAAAATTAATTGGTGTGAAATGTATTGGAAAACAGTACGGCTATTCATGTGCCTCAGCAGTTTCCTTATTAGGTAGAACAAGCTTTTGATTGTTCTCCCAGGGCATACAATACCTCAATATGCTGCAAAATAGGCTGTTATAAAATGAGCCTGCACGACTTGCATACCTCAATGACCACTTCTGTGACAAATGCAAATTAATATTTTCAATCCAAGGTCAAAGTCTAATCATTGAAATGACAACGGCTCAGCTGGTGACTAGCTTCTTTAGATGTATGCCTCACCGTACATTGCTATCTTGTCCTGGGCTGACTGGGATCCAGTGGGGTTTGCAGAGGGCAGGGACCACTGGCTGCCCTTGTGATGAGCTCCCTAGAAAGTTACAACGAAAATTCTTCCCAGCAGATACAAAAGAAACAAGCATGTGATCAAAATCTTCCTATGGAAAAGGAAAGCACCACACATTAAAATAGAAAGATTAGAAGCTCAAAAAACAAAAGGGTGGCTTATGGTTCCAGATATATCATGTTGCAAATGGTCTTTCACAGTTGGCTCTGCTCCTCGGAACCACTGAATCATTTCCTCCTTGGACACAGTTGGAAATGTCAGCTTTTTCCAACTCAAGTGTATCTGGTTGCATCAACCAAAAAGCTAGTTGATGTGATCTTTTTGGATTTCAGTAAAGCTTTCGATACTGTCTCTCAGAGTATCCTCCTGCACAAAATGTCCAGCACACAGCTGGATACACACATAATGCAGTGGGTGAGCAACTGGCTGATGGGTCAGGCTCAAAGGGTCATAGTAAATGGGGTTACACTGGGCTGGCAGCCAGTCACTACTGGGGTTCCACAGGGATCCATCTTGGGGCCGGTACTGTTTAATCTCTTTGTTAATGACTTGGATGCAGGACTTGAAGGAATACTTAAGTTTGCTGATGACACAAAACTGGGAGGAGCTGTTGACACTCTCAAGGGCAGAGAGGCCCTGCAGAGGGGTCTGGACCCGAGGGAATGGCAGAAAGATGTGCCAGGAGAGGTTTAGGTTGGATAATAGGAAAAGGTTCTTCACCCAGAGGGTGGTGGAGCACTGGAACAGGCTCCCCAGAGAGGCAGTCACGGCACCAAGCCTGACGCTATTCAAGAAGCACTTGGACAGACACATGGTCTCAGACACATGGTATGAATTTGGGGTTGTCCTGTGCAGGGACAGGAGTTGGACTTGATGATCCTTGTGGGTCCCTTCCAACTCAGGACTTTCTATGATTCTATGAAAATTCAGAGCGGCTCAGTGACAAAGTGTGGTAAAGACAGTTTCATAGAAGATTATCAATGAATTCATTATCCTAGCAGAATTAAGTCCATTTAAATAGCACCGCCCCCCACCCTGAACAATGCTAGAATAAAAATTGAAGGCAGGTCCTATTGTAGGAAGAAAGTGTCTCTTTTGAAATCTGGATTACTTTTCAGCAAGTAATCCAGGCTCAGGTAAGCTTTTAAACCTTGAGAAGTTATTTTAATGGGAGGGCATGTATTAAGACTTGTGATCTCCAGTTCCAAAATACTTATTGGCACCTAAGCCACTTCCTTGGGCTCTTATAATTAAAGCCTGCAGCCTTTTTATATTAATTTCAAATTAGACTAAGATATTCTTTAGATAGTATTCTAAGTAGATAAAACAAATCTGTAATGTGAGTTAAAGTCTTAATGAGGAAAAAGTCATTAAATATAACACAAAAGCTGCAATCATACCTAGACATAGATATGTTTTATTAGGCATTAAGAGCCAGCTGCCAGGGCACGTGATGGAGATTGATGGGTAGAAACTCTCCTAAACTTAATGAAACAGAAAATCCATCTTTCCTCTGATATTATTGTAAGAGGGAGAGGCTGTCACAGGAATAATCTGGCAGAGTTGCTTATGAACCTGAATGCATGGGACAAAGCTGAGGAGCAGCATCTGTGTATACATGATGTTTCGTCACAGGTGCTGAGGCTCTTTTGCTGTGTTCTCCGCTTGTCCAACTGCAGGTGACACTGGTTGAGTACCTTATGATGACTTACTAGAATAGTAAGATTATTTCTATCCTTGGAAATCATGGAAATAACTGGATGCAGATCAGGATACTCTGTGCCTCTACCCTTGAGGAATGGGGTGATAAGACAAGAAATTATGCTGACCTAACCGGATATCTAGAAGGATTCATTTTCACTCTGTAGTCTTGGTATCAGTTGCCAGCTCAAAGGAGATGAGTGTGATGGTGATGTTTCAAGGCATGCTGTTGAATTGGCAGCTACTAATTACCTTCTATCCCTCATCTGAAAAATTATGAGGCCCCTGATTTTGCTTGTCTCCAGTCTGACTGCAGACTAGTGTTAGGAGAAAGAATTAAAAGGGAAGGTGAGACTACTTGACATACATCCTTACATCTGGTCTAAATGCAGGAGGTTTCCTGGCCTAAGATGTGATCTGATGGTGTGAGTTCATTCAGCTCATAAACCCTGGATGATGTTAAGACAACAGCAGGTAGTGCATACCACAGCAAAGTCCCCCTGCAAGCTGGCAGAGCCACCGCAGCCAGCAGCACCTGCACAGGTGTTAGCTCTTCTGAGCCTCAGCTCTTAACTTACATGTCCTTGCTGTGTGGGCCATATACAAAACATGATATGCTGGATGATTCTGGAGTGCAGGCAATTAATTTTTAAAACCTTGTCAGTACCCCTGTTGTTTGTGCACTCCCTGGGGCAGTGCAGCATGCCGGCTCACACCAGGCAAACCCTCTGTGGTGCTCCCAGGCCACCCCAGCAGCTGGTGGATGGACTTCACGCGTGGGCGAGTGGCCAGCCTGCCACCTCCTGCCTCCCTCCCCTTTCCCACAAACACCAGCCAGAGCAGCTGTACACTGGCTTACGCTGCTGAGCCATATATAACTGGGATATTAGTCTTCTGGTTGTCTGGTTAACACTGCTAGTACAGACTAGTGGCAAAACATCTTGATATAAATTAAGAAGTCATAATAAGCTTCAACTGAATTATTCCTAGTGTGTTTTTAAATGTTTTTAAAAATAAAGCTACTCCAACACCACATTTCTGGAGGACCTCTACACTGTGAGGGGATTGTCTCACTGTGCAAAGGGTTAACTCCAATGGCTGTCTGCAGTGGGAGTGAAAAGAACTTGGCCACAAAGCAGCATCCACAAACATATAATTCCTGACATGACATTTATTCTCTCTCTATATCGTGTTCACTGTTTGCAGACATTAATTTGTAAAGATTTTCTTTTTGTCTTCCTGAAAAAATTGGATTTTTATGAGTAAAGCAATCCTTGAAGTTGGCATGGGTGCCATATCCCCTTTAAACCATCAAAAATAAAACGTAACCTGAAGTTCTACAATGCACAGTTCCTTTTTGTTTGCTATCTATTATTTATACTCATTGTCAATAGTTCATCAGTTCTGGTCTGTTTTCCCACAACAAAAAGCTTGTTTTTCATGCATACAGCCATGTGGTAGAAAAAATAGTGTGATCAATGACCTCAATACAATGAATAACCCACTTAAAATTACCTGTTTGCAGTCTACAACTGAAAACTTCACATCCCATTTATGTACAGACACCCCACACCCCCCCTTCCCTCCCAGTTCAGGGAAATTAAATTTATTCTGAAATAGAAATAAACTTTTTCTTACTGTTTTGAGTGAGGTATTTGAATGAAATCTTGCAAATAACAAATACACTGGCAGAAATCAGGATGAGTTTGTAAACAGCCCACGAAGAGGAAAAATTGCATTCTTCTGATAACATATCCCTCTTCATAAATATTGTAGCTAGTCTTACCTAACCAAGAGCTGTTTGTGAGCATTTCTCAAAGTGATGAATGGTGTCTCACCATTTCCTTCTCTCTTTCTGATGATCTGTTACAATGACAGCAGCTTTTATCATAACTCTGTTTGCAAGATCCCCCTCGCTTTCTTTCCTTCTTCCTTCTTTAACTAAAAAACTAAAAGCTCTCAAAGGAAACCTTTGTATGTCAGGAAAAGCCAAATTAACATAATGTGCAGCACCTATAAATAGTCCCTTCAAATTAGACTTTTCTACAAAACCTTGAAGTGATATTTCTTTGCTTTTTTTCTTCCTACTGCAGGTAAAACATACAATCTTGTATAACATTTTTCCCTTTTTAAACATTATTTTTGTTGTTCTGATTTACTTATCTTGACATTTGCTTTGACTATTTTTCAATGCTTTTATTCAGCCACAGGTTAAAGATAGCCAGCACCTTGTTATTTTATTTCGAATTTGTGCAAAAATAAAGCTTGTTAGAAATGTGGCATGTAGTATTGGCAAATTAATTACCAAGGACAATGAAAACATTGTCCTAGAGACAGATATTGGAAAAATTGGATTTTTCATAAGATGTGTTTCTAAATATTTTTCAAACTTTTTGAGAATTGCTTCCAGGTGTAAAGAAATTAAATAGAAAAGAGCTCATCAGCTGAGAAGCGTTGAGATAATGATATTTAAATCAATGACTGGTGTGAGGATGATAAATGAGAAAATGTTAGTCACTATTTGCACACTGTAAGGATCATCACTGTAAGGAAATTATCAGATATTTAATGCAAATGAAATTACAGAGTATAATTTTTTTTCACACAATGCCCAATCAAAGTGTGCAATTCAATTCCACATGGCAAGTGAGTTCAAGAGGAGTTTAGACAAGTTCCTGGAAGATAAATCCCTTAGGTTTTTTTAACAAGACAGTCTGGATATCACCAGTAACTCGGAGATTTCATGGTGCTGAGGGGTTACACTAAGGAAAAGCCTACTGGCTGTATCCCCTTCTCCTCATATTTTTCCCCTTGGACATGGTTAGAGAGAGGTATTGAGTCTACCCTAAGTCCATGCGGTAGTTGTTTTGATCTTAAATGTCTCATAGTCATTGCTCAGGTTTCATTCTAGAGGCAAAGACCTGATGCCACCTGGTACATGTTGGGATGGTGTATACCTGTGTCAGCCCTGGGGCCCCACTTCCCACACCTCCTCTCGCTTTCAGGACAGCCTGGTGTAAACATCTGGTCCCAGAATATGAGCATGGCTGTGAAATCTGTAGAAAAAAAGTTAATACTGCTTGTTGATTGAGGGTAGCTGCCATCAAGTTGTTAGTACTGTAAATATTAGCCATTGCCAGGAGGTACCAGTTCCAGCTGTGCCAGATCACTCCTGCCTGGCACGTGTGCCACTCGCCGTCTGCTGCTACAGGGATGGAGGAGGCTCAGGGCTCTGCTCCAGCAGAGGCTGGGGCTCTTCTGCCTGATATTGTTTTGTTTGGGGCTTTCCTCTAAGGGCCAAGCAGTGCAAAATGGTTTAAAAATGATCCCCATGAACTATACAGTCTCTTGTCAGTATTAGTTGCTTACTGCTGCTAAAGAAAGAAGAAATAGTTGATATTGTCAAACACAGCTTTTCAAAGCCTGCATAGGAAGCCACCAATTCTTCCAAAATATTTCATCTTTTTTCTCTATGATTTCTTTAACACTGAGGAGCTTCCTTTTTTTTTTTTTTTTCTTGGCATTTTTAAGGACTGATAATTTAGCTTTTAAAGAAAAAGCTCAGCTTCTCAGAATCTCATGACTCCAGTGACTGAGCAGTGGGAAAAACACTAAATATCACAAGATGCATAATTAAATCACAGGCATCCTTCTGTTTCTTAAGATTTTGTCCTGGGAATATTTTCCTGACCTCCAAAGCAGCTAACATTTTAATCCTGGCCAGGGAAAGGCAATCACCCCTAATCTAATCTAATTTAATTTAGGGCTTGCAATGAAGCTAACTCATGACCAAACTGTTTGCTTTTTAATTCCATGGCAGTATAATCCATTGCTACATCATGGGCAAATTACTGATCCCAGCTCAGGTATAAATATAAAATTTATTTACGTAATGCGTAGACTAAAGTATCGGACAGCTACTCAAAGAATGTCTATTTTGTTCAAATTAAGGATAGCATGTGCATTGATGAAATCCTATGAAAACTATTATTTCAAACTAATAGGGCTCCTCAATGAATATTTTTGAGAAAAGGTAATAGCTGCAGATTCATGGAACTAGCTCTTCATGCAGCCAAGCTCACTATGTTTCCTGAGAGAGCATCATCTACATTAATTACTAGTTCCCCTTCCCTGTAACAGTTACTTCTTAAAGAGGAATTTATGAAATTAAAATAGCTTTGAATGTTTTGCATGATGGAAATTCTTTTAACACTTCTGCTTCTGTAGCTCAATACAATGACTCAAATGCAACAGAGAAAAGTTCCTGAAACAGGTTCACAGGAGGGGTTTAGAAACAGCTTTCTTGCCCTGCTTTAATTTGACTGTCATTTTCCAGGAATCGCAGAGCGAGTCTTTCATTTTTTTTTTCACAGTTTAAGGCATTTTTTATACCATTGCCAACCCCTTTTTAAGGCGTTTAGCTTGTCTTTGTTCAGCAAGACATTCCAGCTGTAATTCTGCCCGGGAAGGCCTCCTGCGTGGCCTGGCTGCGTCTGTACTCACCACGCTTTGCAGATCTCGGTGCTCTTTGTGCCTGGGCCTGTGAGCTCTGCTCGAGGGCTTTATCTGCTATAATCACCTTGCACATTTATGGCTCAGTACAATAAAACCTCTGGCAGCTTGTTTTCTTGAAGGAGCATGCTCAGCCTGGCAGAATACGAGTTCACTGATTTGCTCCTCTCTCAGCTTTCTGGAACATTACAGCACCTAGCCTTTCATTAAATATTTTTCTTCCTCATGAATGTAAATGAAAATTTAACCCAATATTCTTTCCAAGTCTCTGATAACTGGGGGAAGAATAACTTTGAGGAGAATGGGCTTTCGGTAATTGAATTGCCAAAGCAAGCACATGCTGTGTGACCTTCTTAATATAAATAAACACAGTGAGCAACAAGCCTGGTGGTGCTCTGCACGCCAGTGCCGTCCAAATTCAGAGTACCAGAGCCCTTCACAGATGATGGATGAGTTACTCTGGTAGGGGCAGGATTTTCCTGAGTAGTTCCTACCAAGTAATTCTGCTCTCTAGGGAATTTAACCACAAAACTCCCTTTGATTTCAGTGGTAACTGCTTGTAAAATCCCACCCTGCTGTAAGGCAGAGGGTGATGTGGGAGAGAGCGTGGCAGCCATTTCCTACATGAAGAGGGAAGGGAAGATAAAGGAAAATATTGGCTCTAATTTTAAGGGAAATTGAAGTAGGCAACATGAATGTAGCAGGGTGTCCATGGATAGGGTAATTCACGTCAGTAAGGACATGAGTGCATGCACTGTACCAAGTCTCTGTATTATGTTTCTCACATAATAAATACACAAGTGCAATTAAAACCCAGAAATATCAAGCCTAGTCCATGTTAAAGTGGGACTTGATTCAACTTGCATTTTCAGTAGAAGTTGTGTACCAGGCTATGTAGAAAAAACTCATTTAAAAGCTTGCCACCATCTCATAGCACAATACATTTGAATAAGGGGAATAATCTGCATTTTCAGATGAGGGCAGGTATGCTTTTCATTCTCCTAAATATCTTTCATGGTCAGGCCAGAGGGCTTTATCTGACCTGTAGCTGAACCAGCCTCTCTGGGATCGTTTTATATGTGTGGCAAGAAATCTAAGCTTAAATATGTTCACTTTTGGAGGAGATAAATATCTGCCCAGAAGTGAGTATCTTTCCTTGAAATATAAATGGAGCCAGGGTGAATGGTTCAGAGGTGAATGTATATATTTTAAGTGACTGTATCTGATCATATGAAACCCAGCCATGGTGTCCCATAAAAGCAGACTTAGTGTCTTTATTTTTTAAAGATCTTTTAAATACCTAAATCTAATGAGGTTGATATTTTGTATGAAAAATGTATAATTTTGGCCTCCTTTTAAAAGCAGAGGTCCTTAGAAGTTTTTGTACCTTTAACTGGCAAAACCAGCTTGTTTGTACATCATTTATTCATTTGACAACCTGCCTAGGAAAACACAGTTTCTATAGGCTTAAAAACAAAATGCAAGAGTTAGTTTTCTAAGTTTATATTTAATAACAATTCCCCAAAATGTCCTCTGTACTTAAATATAAGAGAAGTGACTAAATATGGAATCAGGAATCTAACACAAGCTTCCAAATATTATACGGGCTTAACTTTATGATTACAGAACAGATCAGTACAGGTAAAGGGGGAGTTCTGTCACTTTTTTTTTGTTACATTACCTTGACCCAGGAGCGTAGATACTATAGTTGGAAAAAACTGATGCCTGCTTGCTATAGCCAGAAAAAACCAAGAGTGATCTGATCCACAGCTCATTCAGTGCTGCTTCACCCGGGGCCTGGGGAAAACACAGCTCCCTTCCCTGCTGTCCCCTCCAACAGCTGCTGCAAGATGTGGTTAGGATGATGCCTTCTGTGGGTGAAAAGAGCAGGCAGCTCAAAGCACCACCACTCGTTTCACAACAGGCTCGGGACCTCAGCCAGCTGGTGTCCAGGGCATGGATTCACACCGGTGCCCTACCAGTGCAATTCTCCGTGCTCCACTCACAGCTCCCTGGCTCGCACCTCCTTCCTTGATTTCCTGCAGAACATCTGGCAGCACCTTCTCATCCCGCATTGGGAGCATACCCCTATTGTCAAGCATTCTCGCTTTTATTTAGCCCAAAATATTTTTGTGTTTATTAAAAACTTCCTGCATTATCTTTATGAGTCTAGATAAAATATATGCTCAATAAATGTAAAATGTCAGTAAATGGTAAAACATTATTTATAAGTGGGCTACTGACCAATTGTTAAAAAGCAAAACATTGAGTTATAGCACTGTGTTGCAGCTTTACAAATGATACGGTGTCTGAACAAAGAAATCAATATGTCACAATTTTGAACTACTCGGCACCTTTTAATTTCCAGAGATCATCTTGCTTCAGATCTTGACGTGCATCACTGGGTCAGATGCGAAATGGGCCCCATGATGACCACTGGTTCCTGTCTTATAGGGCTCAGTATGCTATGTGCAAATATCCAGTACAGCAGCTCTTTCAGATACCTGCCACTACACGTTATTCACCCTTAGCTAGATGTTAACGTGCCACAGTAGTGAAAACATGCAATTCAGTGCAGATAATTTCATTCACCGAGGTTGAGAAAGGGAATGAGGTCCAACTCCTCCAGTGTGGACTGAATTTGTGGTCTCAAACTCATCCCTGGTGAAAAGATCTTTTTTTATTATTTTTTTTTCTCCCCAAAACTATTGCACCATACACGTTACTGAAGACTGAGTCACAGAAGGAAAAAGTGCTGCAGAGGCTGAAGCAGCATCTCTTCCCGAGGAAGATCCAGGCAGCATGGTTTGGGGCAGCAGGGAGAGGTACTGCTGCGTCGCCTCACTGCTGTCTGCGTTACCTTCTGGTCAGCTGTCAGCAGCCTTCATTCAGTTTTACATGACCATACCCAACATTAACAATAAAATCACATATTGCTTACTTGTTAAATTCTCAGTTTGCTCTTAAGCACAGTGAAGCTAAGCCTGAGTACATCTGGAAAGCCTGAATAAATTTTCTCCAGCTGCAGGTTTCAAGTGATAATTCCTTGCTTCAGAATCGCCTTTTACACATGCTCAGCTATTTGGTCAAATGGTACTCATGCAATATGCAAACATTAAATTAAAGGCGAAGGATTTTAAATGTTGGTATTTAAAATGCACATCCCCCCAGCATATGATAATGGTACTTTAAGCATCAGCATTCCCCTCTGCTGCAAATGCCTTCATCCTCCCTCCCCTCTGCCCTTGGGGCTCCACACACCCCTGCATGCCAGTGGGCTGTCCCCCGTGCTGAGCCCCAGTGGCTCCCCATGCACCCCCTCACTCCCTCTGGGGCCTCTGTCCTCCCCTGCTCACTCCTGCTCTCCCTTTTGGGTCCTCCTCCCAAACACTGATATGTTTTTAGATTCCTTCAGATCTGATGGTGTTGCCAAGACTGTTGAATAAAGAAGATTCAGAAATGGTGTTTGTAAACCGCACCTTACAAGCTCAGTCTGTTTAGATGGACTTGTTAATTTGGGGGCATTTCTAACAGCACCTCACACAGTGGGTTTCTAAATAAGTACTATGGGTGTTACAGCCCTCAAGGTTAAAAATAACCTTCATCAATCTGTAAGAAGAAAATGATCATGTGCTGCAGAAAGTCTCACCTGGTAGCTAGGTACTGAATGCCTGTTCTGAAAATAATGCTAAATATAAGAGTATTTATTGATCCCTTCTGTTCAGATGGTACTCACTTCTCCTAGGCTACATTTGGTTCTCCCCTCTGCTGGACCTTAATTCTCTCCTGCCAGGCCATTGAAAGCACTGGATAATAATAAACCAAAATGTGCTTTCGCTGGAAGTACAGTAATTGAGAGGGAGACAAAATACATAAGTGGCTATCTGAGGACCATAAGAGAGATTCTGGCTTACCCAGCACACAGATTTTGCGAGAAGGGTGGTGTATTTGGAGAGCCTAATGAAAGCGAGCCAGGAATGCAGTATGATCAGCAAGGCCTGTCACCAAGGCACGGAATATCAGCATATTTACTGAAATGGAGAAGGTAACATTTAAAAGAATTGTCATTTTTAATTAATGTGTGAATCACAGAGATTCTATTTACATACAGAGGGTTCTTACTGTGGCAATGGATTCCTGTACCTAGCCCTACGTATTTAGAGGACAGAGAGACAGAGCACTTAGCTCAAGTGATGGCCTGCTGGGAGAGTGAAAAAGTCCTAGCTCCCTCCCTTCGCCTCTGCCTGCCGCCTTTCACACTGTCCAAGGTTTCTTGCCTGCTCATGAAACTGGAGAGGGGCCATGCTGCTCCGTAGCAGCTAGGGCTGACCCCAGTCCTGCTCCCCACATCGCCTTTCCCACCCCAGCAGGACAGCGATTCTCCTGTGCCGGCTGAGGTGGCTCTCTCAAATGTCGGCAGGAATCCCATCAGGTATTGGCCCGTTTTGGACTCCGGTCTAGAACCAGTATCATTCAGACAGAAAACTACTTCAGAATGAAGAGAGGAAAAAAGACATTTGAGACAACCCCAGTTTACAATAAGCCTTCCCAAATGCCTGTATGTCTTGCTGGCTCTTGAAGTAGCCTGGACTTACTTCTGTTTGGAGGTAAAGATTTTCAATTCCAGTTTATAAATGGCTCAAGACGTTACTAGACAAACAGAAATAAAGAATTGTCTAGAGGTTTTTTTACATAGGTTTCACTGATGGGATCCTGAAACAGGAAGGCTACCCTGACACTAAGAGGTATTTTTTTGCATGGCTTATTCCTAGATCATTTCTCTTCCCAGGGTGTGCTGAAGGTCCGGTGACTGCCTTGTTTTCCCTCGTCACTGCACGGATATGCCCCCTACCCTGTCTAAACACCAATGTTTCATTGCAGACACATTGAGCTTTCAGAGGACTTTGGCAGGCGCTTTACCAGATGCATGAGACTGGCCCCAATTTAACAGAAATATTCATGTGCTTAAAGCTGCGTCTGAGCTAACAGACCTTGCTGAGCTGGCTCCCAAGCACCCTCACAATTAATTTCCTACACAGGCCCATGACCTCTGGGACATGACTTTTCCTCCAGGTGATCCCCTCTTCTCAGTGGAGCATCCCACTGTCAGACGCCCTGTCCGGCTGCCCCCGCTGCGGATCCCCACGGCCCTCTCCGGCATGGCTGCTGCAGCCAGGGGGACTCGGGTACACCCACACCCATTTGGCACCTCCTTTGCCTCACCTGTGCTGCAGCCTTATAAGCATTGACTTTGCAACGCTGCAAGCAGCTTAAGTACCACCCGATGATGGAACATGGAAAATGAGGGATTCGCAGCAGATATGTTTCTATGGAGTATTCAACAGTTTTTACTGCAGAAGAGACCAGAAGGATCAGCCTTATGCAAGAACAGGTTTAGGCTGCAATATGGGCAGTTATATTTTTAACTCTACTTAATGGGGTTAATGGCTTTTTCTCAGTTTAAACACGTAGGTCCTGTCTTCCTTCCTCCAAACTCCTCAAATCCATGAGTTTGTGGTGCTCTATATCACTTCTGTTGTTTTCTTCAATACCAATGAAGTAGTCTATCCCGATACATCAGCACATGATGCTTCCTTATTTTTTTTTTATGGTACTCTATGTGAATTTCAACAAAGGATATGCAAGAATGCCAAAAAAAAAAAATGGGGTCTAGCTTTTTTCAGTGCACTGTGATCCCAAGAAGCCAGTTTGGAGCCAGGCTGTCAGGCCACCATCCTTGATCAAACTCAGTAGATAATCTTCCCATCCCATGATTAGGCTCTCATACAGCTATCCCTCTTTTCTTCCTCCAAGTAATCCCTGCTATTTGCTTACATCATGCATTTATTTTCCTAAATTGTGGCTCTGATTTCCCACAAGCATAAACAATGCTGACTGACCACAACGGCCCATCGCTTGTATTGTTAAGGATGAGTCTGAACTCTGCTACAGCCCCTCATTTCTATTGCTGAGTATTTTATACGCACGTTTCAACGAATACGTGGTCCCAAACTGGATTTTTCTACCGATAAGCAGCTGGATGCACTGTGCCATATCCACTGATGGAAAGACATGTTTGGCTTGACGTAATTACCTCAACCATTGACCACAGTGCCTGACGAGAACCCGTCCATTATGTGACATTCCTGGAGGCATACTCCCCCTCCAGCCATGCAGGCATTTTAAGAACCGCTGGGAGCCATACCATCTGTCTGCATGCAGATCTATGACGAGTAAATGTTGCTCAAACAGTTTTTGTCAGTGCTGATTTACTTGCTTTGTTTGTTTGCTTGGGGTTTTAATAACAGTATTAGAAGTCTTTGCTCCTGATGTATTTGACATTGTGCCATTGGTCCATTCGGATTTGGTTGAGTGTTGTGCATTATTTTTAATTTGCATTCACAGTATGCTCTGTAATAACTCACTCTGAATTCTAGCAATGGATGCTGTGAATTTGTATTAAGAGCAGCGCTGACTTGTGCAATGTGTAGTAAAATTCTTTGCAAAAGAATACTTACCGCTTCATGTCCTTTAGGCATAGGAGATCAGAGTTCCCAAATAACAACAGAAATTTTTCTTAGCAAATTGTTCCTGGGCTAATTGTAATGGGACGGATTTCAGCTTGGATGGAAATCATTGACACAAGCTGCTGTTGATGCCAAAAGTTTACATAGATTCAAAAAGCAATTAGACACAATTATCAAAGAAAAATCCATGAAAGGCGACTAAACACACAGATAGCTCTGGTTCAGAAAGTCCCCGAGCCATTGATTGCTGGAAGCTGAGAAAGGATCCTAGGGACAGCTCACTGCACAGCTCTTCCCTAGGAGTCTGCTCCTGAGCACTGCCTGAAGAACAAACTGTTCTAGTCTGACCCAGTATGGCCTTTCTTATGGTGTCATGTTAAGGAAGCCATGCTGAGAGCACTTAGGAAGAAGGGGGGGG
>VZTV01060202.1:0-13722 GCA_013400875.1 Anhinga rufa
CTGCATATTACAATCAGGTTTCACTTGCTAGCACATTACCTCTTTTCCTTTGTACAGAACCGCCTTGCAGGTTCACCTCCCCTGTCTTCAAGGTTCAAGGCAAAGGCACAAGACATTCCCAAAGCCATGGGAACTGTGCTCAGTTTTGCAAAGCTTTTCTGTAGTGTTTTAATGAAAACTCGCTATGGTTCTAATGGAAAGAAAATACCTTAAACAGACCCTTAACAAGAAATATTGAAGGGAGGAAAAAAATCCCCTCTATGTGTGAAGTTTGACCAGTATTAGTGAAACAAAAGACCACAGCATACAAGTTTAAGTACCAGATAGCTCTGTCACCATGAGATTACTAGGAAGAGTTAAAATTCAAGTCTTCTGTCTGGAAAAAGTATTACAGGAATATATTCTGAACTTTGCACAGTTAATTTTTGTTAGAAATTAGATATAGCAAGATTTATTGAGATGCTTCATGTTTAATAAAATGCTCATAACAGCCTGTGATATTTCACAGGATAAATAACAGGATTGTTAACTGTATTTGTATAGCAGGTCTAAGAATAATAAATGGTTCATTCGATAACAAACTGTCAACGAGCTATTTCAGGTTATAAAAATGTGTGAGATAAGAGTCAAAATGACAAAACTCAAAGGATCGGAAGTTCTAGGGCAGAAGACATTTGAGTCCGAACCCAGGTTACCCCAATCCAAGCATCATTTAGACTCTGAAATCACTTCAAATAAAGAGATGGAAATTTCCACATGAAGTATTTTCCAAGCCAAATCCACAACAGGACAGTGGAGGCAACCATTCTTTTATTTCCTACACAGCCAAAGACATCTCAATCTTCTCATGTTATTCAAATCTAATAAAAGATTAATATCCTTTTAGAATAAAATAATATAAAAGTATCTGAAGATAAACACATAACAATTATTCATCCTGGCTGTGCCCCTCAAAGAACACATGAACAGAGAAAGTTCAATACTTTTTAAAAAGTACATTCTTTTGAAAATATTAACAAGACTCTCTGAGTATATTTGACTTCTAAACAAATTGCTTTCTTTTTTGGAAATGCTGAGAAGGCAGACACTCTTGGAGAGGTCAATGAGACTTACTGATTGCACAGTGTTACGGAAAATTAGGCTACTTATTTGGGAACTAAATATGGATTTTAAGAGCATTCAGAGTAGTCACATTTTTGAGCATTTTGGAGCTGGCCTACATTTTTTAAAGAAAAGTTTGAGACATTGAGCAACAGCTTTCCAGAAGAACAAAATATTTATTAAGTCCTTCATAGTAATTAAAGGCAATTCACATAATCTGAAAAAGATGATTTGGGCAGGAGGGAAGGTTGGCTACGCTTCCATTTTTTCTGTAACAAAAAACTCAACATACTTACGGTGCCCCCAAGTCTTGTCAGATTTGACTCCGAGGTATCTAGGGGACAAGGAGCGGGTCCTCAGGATGGTATCCGCCACCAGTATTTGCCTCTCACCTGTATGTCGGATAAAATTGAGACAGCTTAAAGAAAAGGATGTAAATAAACACTTCCGTGTTTCAGTGTAATTATTACAATTTAAAGAACGCTCTCTCCAGAAATCATTCTCATGTATTTTATCAGGGAGTTTATTTCTGAAGTTTGCCTATCCAAGTCTCAGCAGGAAGCTGAGCTGTTAATATTGTTTAGGTCTTTAATGTTCACAACAATAATAATGTAAATTGACTAAATAACAACAACTTTCCCCTGAAAAAAATTTAAAACCCCACATAGCTAGCCTTTTTAAACTCAAACAACTGCTATTGCTATCAATTCAAGTAATCACTTTCCCAGCTGACAGATGCAAAGCTGTCCGTTCAGATAATGACTTTTCCAGCTGACGAGAGTCAGGGAACAGGAAGTATATGTGGGGATAAGTGTTTGGGAATTAGAGGACAGCCAAAGTTTGCAGCTACCTGTATTATCTGAATGAGGTTAGTTTACATCTACTGGCACATTTTTACCTGAAATCAGCATAAGTAAACATTTAAAAATACATTTAATGCAGCAGTATACTTTTGTCCAGTACTACGCAGTTTTAAAAGTTTTTTATTTTCTGGTTGAGAGCAAAATCATTACATCAGCCAGTAGCTGCAGTTTTCAACAGTGCTTTTACAGGGCAAGGAGAAATGGTACATGCTGTATTGTTTCTGTCTGCGCTTAAGCCAGACCTGTTCCCTGATTTTCAGCGGTGTTGGAAATGCAGTGCCTCCTGGCTACAAAACACCCACCCTTTTAGAAACATGGCCCAAGTAGAGAACTGGCAAAATACGTGCTATATTCATACAACTCACTGTCCTATGGAGTATTAAGGAGGTTACGACCAATTTGCAAAAGGAGGATCTCAAGACCTATCCAACACTTGGGACATTTTTGTGCACGCTAATTCCTCACTACCTTTGGATGTGGCTCAAAAGATGCAAACAATAAGCCAGTTCCTAAATTATACTTCTGCACAGCTCTTAGAGTTACCTTTTCAAAATAGATGATGTTTGTCACCTGGACATGCCAAAGAGGACATGTCAAGCTCCCTCGTCCATATTAGAAAGCAGTGTATTTAATGCTGTGAGTTCTCCCTGGAGCTTTCAGGAGTGTAAAGCTGAAAATCTGATGGCAGTTTCATGACCCAGCCTTTTCCTGTAGACCAGCCTGTCAGACGGCAACTGCTAAGTTGCCCTAAAATAACAGAATCTCCATTATGTATTAAAGTAACTCTGCTGGGCTGATCATCATAAAAAGTTATAAACCAGCACCATACTTATAGCATTTATCAGGAAAGGGAAGGCTGAGAAACTTTGGCTACAAGTCTGTAAAAGTATCACCATAAGCCAGCACATATGACTGTCAAGCTGATATGAAATAAAATATTTCTATTCATGATGACAGAATGAAATTTTTATTAGGTTTGACCAAACTGGAAACAAAATATCGTGGCGTTTTTTATCTCGCGCTACCTATTGTGCAATATTAATACTATAAAACAAAACAAAAAAGTCAATTTTGCAAAAAAATTAAGAAATAAAAAAAGTGAAATTCTTGAGCAGCTGTATCAGTAGTCTTCCTGTCAATGATACCCCAAAACTACAAGAAAAACTATCATTTTTTTGGTTTAACTCTTGCCATAGCCTTATTATGTCTGTTTCTATTTCTTATCTACCTATAAATTTGCTTTTTCAAGTTAAACTTCCCACAGCCATAATAATAAATCAAATATAAGGCTTGACCTCAATGCCTTTTTCCTCTTCTGCTTCGAAGACACAGGAGGTAAAAAGCAGCATGTATGAGAAAAATTACACAATACAGAATATGGAATGAAAATGAGCTAAGTAAAACCATGATAAGAACTAGAGAGAAAGACTGAGAAATCTGATCTCTTAGAAAAGAAAGAATATATCTGAAGAAAAGAAATAGCATGCAGAAGTACAAGCATGTATGTGTTCATGCTGCACGCTCCCTATTAGAGTGGCTCCGTCACATCTGCACACACAAACACTACAGAATGTCCCTCGTGCTTTTCTTTCTCTTCTATTCATATAGCTTTAGCATAAGTTCGTTATAACCATAGGACTTTTTTATTAATCTGATTGCAAGGAGAAAGGAGAAGTGATTGTGGCAAGATATGGAGGTTCACAAATTAAGTAAAGGAATGCAAAAGAGCAAGATCAGACTTCCACAGAATCTCTCAAACACTGAAAGTCTATTCTCTCATTAAACAACATCTCTTACTGAAACGTAGGGGAGGTCTCAGCACACACTGGTGATAGAAAATGCAATCCAAAACTCCACATATTGTTTTATTTACTCCTAAAAAAAATTAAACTTCATTGAAACCTGCTTTGGCCTCACAGCCATGGCATCACACACCAGAAACTATTACTTTCCTTTGAAACGTGCCTAGTAAACTTTAAAAGGCGATCCCTCCAAATGCAGAGTACATACAAATACTTAAGGGGTTAATAAACTCTTACAGTATACCAAAATCACAAGTTTTATACCTCAACTCTGTACAGTTGGAGCTCCTAAGAGAGGGGTAATTGCATTGTAGTAACGTTAAAGTTTGATTTAGGTTTCTCCATCGGCAGAATGAAGTGTGTCTTACTTCTCAGGTGTGAGACTTGGCCGCTCTGCCTTTTGCAATATATTATCCCAACACTGTCAGAAAATGCTCAGCAGCGCCAATTCTTACTAAACTGGGTGTGTTATAAATCCCGTGTAAGCAGGGGATTTCTTATGCCAACAATGCTTCTCAACCTTTACCTTATTACCACACTTTTTGGCTGCTACAAGATAAAAATCTTTTAAGCTTTTTTACTGCTTGTGTGTGAAATCTCAGATAATGCAGCCAAATGCAGGGAAAGTTCAGGGCTGTTTTACGACTCCGTTTTATCAAAAATTTTGATCTACAAAGCCTGAACGCACAAATTCATCGCTGTTGGATGAGGTCAGTGAAACCACACCCGTTCCCTCGACAGACCTTCCTTTTCCTTGAATAGATAACTTTACAGGGGCTACAGAAATATGCCCTGTCAGACGAAAAACACTTGCCCTTGGATTTAACGCAATGCCAAGTAAATCAGGAGTTTTTTACGCGGCGGACTTCAGCACCGTGTGTGCTTAAGACACATTATCTGTGAGTTTTGGAGGTGAAGTCCCTCCGTAATGAAATTCAGCTGAGCAGGAACTAGCCTAGAAACACCAGCAGGAACGCCGAGGGCCAATGACAAGACAGGTTTGGCACGGAGAGATGCATGAAACAAAATAACCACAGTGAAGATTTCCAAAGAAAAATGTTAATCGTCTTGTAAGAGGGAAAGTGTGTGACATGAGGAACGGGGAGGAATGGCAAACACATGTCAAGCAGCACACTTTATTTACCTTTCATTAGCATGTCTTCCTAAGAGAAGGTTAAATACTCCAGGAGAGGGATGGGATTTTTCTTATGTTAACTAATCCGAACAAAAGTGAACGGAGATTTGCTTTCTTCAGCATTCATTGATATTAATTGCTTTATTGAACTAGCTGTGGGAACACGGATTTCCCAATGCCAGCATAAAGGATCATTATTTATAAGCTAACTGATCCCACAAATTCTACACTTAGCTCAACATTTCCGTTGGAAACGCTGAAAGAATCTTTTAAAAAATCATTACATTTCATACTTTACACTAAGGTACACCAGCTAAATGATACAGGTTTTCCAGGAACAGAAAAACAAGTTTTTAAGTCTCATGGAACAGATTCCAAATCAGCTCTGAAATGCTGCATATTATTACATTTTTCCTCCCTTTATTTTTCATTCTTTCCCTTTTCCCTTGACTTACAGGTGTCCTTAGTTACAGCCATCAGTAAAAACAAAACACATATGCAGACTATAAATCTGTATTTGTGTACTAATTCATAAGAGTAAAATAGCTTCAGTTGCTCCTTCCAATTTCCTTTCCCTATTCGATTCATAATTGCATCGCGGTATATTGGGCTTAGGCTTTCAGGAACTCGATTTTGTCCCAGAAGGTTGGTTAGCGGGAGAAACCTGCAAGTGTGGGTTCTGGCTTCAAGTAAATATATTTAGCAGGAGAGACTCCCAAGCACAATAAAAACGACTAAATAAACACTGCAACCCTTAATCAAAGCGCTAAGTTGTCACTGTAACCCTTTGGAGATAGATATGGATGACTCAGTCCATCAGAGTTCATGCAAAAATACACCACAACAGTCAGTGACATCAAATGATATTTCTTAGTACCAAGGAGTTAATAAATTTCAAGGAGAGATCAAGAATGAATCTTAAGTTCTTTTGTTCTAATATATCCTAACAGTGCTTATGCCTTTGCTGCAGTTAGGCTCAACTTCCCTGTTCAAAGATCAGTTTAGGGGCTTTATGTGGTGTTTTAAATCATAGCTGAGCTAAACTTGGTATGTAAATTGCAAAGTGATAAATGTTTTTCTTATATTCCTTCCTCTTTATATCACAGTCAGAATCCTTCACCAGCCCCCCAAAAAGTAATAATTTTTGGCATAGTTTAGATGCTAAATATACAAGCTACAAAGGAAGAACTAGGATTTACTCTACAGTTGTAATCATTCAGTCCACACAGAGAAAAAAAAAAGCATTTTAGCAGCCCGAAACGAAGCGCAGGATCTTTGAGGAAGATATAGTTGATTAGAAAGATTGCATTATTGCACAGACTTAGGTTAAAGCAGATCCACAGGTGGGAAAATGATTTGGCCGGGGCTAGCAAAACTCCAGGATACTGAGCCTACACTTGAGGATCCTTGGCCAAGCGAGACACTGCTAGGTTTGCCTTATTAATGCAAAAAAAAAAGTATTATTAAAAGATAGATATTTGGCATAGATATTACTTAAGATTTGTATAGCCAAATTGCCTTGTGCCTGTATTGATAGTCAAAGCCTGGTCATGGTAAACCTTGAGTGAAACAGATGCCACTGACTGCTGCTTCAAAGCACATCGACAGAAGAAAGTGAACGGCATGTGAAGACAAAGATGACCATTCTTAAAATATCTGTTAAATTTCTAGGTAAGTAATTAGTTATTGGGATGGAATTTCTAAACTTTTCAGTACTAGGGAGACCGAACAAGCACCTCCAGAAGTTAGGGCTTACCAACATATGACAAGCAGGACTCGCTGTGTTGTGACATGCGATGACCAGGGCTTGAGGAATGTGAGAGCTTTTTCTCCTCGTGAGATAGCAAAGCAAAACAAGAGCTTGGAGGGCTTTAAAAGGGAAGAGCATCCCATAACTCCAGAGGGAAATGCACAGAAACTACCAGCAAGTATAAACCAGATAGTAGGTGTATTGCTATTAAGCCCAAGTTTAGAAAGTCATCTCTGATCATTACTGGGGAGAGGAGCTATAAAGGGAAATGGAAATATTATATTAAAAGGTGATAAGTGCTAAATAAACACAGAAAATTATAATAAAGGGCAACAGGTTTCTTACTCAATGAGCCAGAAGAGAAAATAAGGTATGGTTCTAATATTTCACATAAAGTAGATCTCTCATCTTTCTCTTCTTTTAATACAATACAACAGTTCTTCCAAATCCAAAACATGAAACAAAATTTCAAGTTTTGCTATTGGGACATTAAATGGTAGACCATTACCGTAAAGGAAAGGAATCATTTAGGAGCCTCCTCTGTGTTATTTCCAAGAAAGCATTTTTTAGTTCTTTCCTGTGTTTCCATAGCTGTTCCTTTTTGCAGAGTATTTCAAGATTTCAGAATCTGTTAAATTGAAAATTCAGTGAGTATATGTTGCCGATACATGGCTAAGCTTAGTATTAGCTTTGTATGTACATATGCACGTGTGCGCATACACATTGTAAACTTGGAGAACGATCCCTGGCTTACTTAGGTGGAACTGGTCACACTTCGTGTGCAACTGAAGTGTTCAAAGGAAGCCTGAAAAAAACTTTACATCTCTTATTTGAATTGGGCTGGCATGGAAAATCATGTTCATATTGTACTCATTTGTGGTCTGCTTCTCAGGAATTTTAACAGATGACAATTCAAAGATAAATTTGCTTTAAAAATAAATGATGAAAAATAACTGGCTTTGCAGTTCTTATTTCATAATCTCGAAAGTATGTTCAGATTTATATAATTAAAGTAGAAAATAGAAGTCTAAAAATGAAATCTGGTTTTGCATTAGAGCAGCCAGCATTAATAGGATTCTTCTTTTACTTTTCTGGTGCAGTGCCACGCTCCTTACGCAGCTCGGACAGGTCACCATGAGTGGGGGAAACACAGGGCTCTGACCCACTTGGGTCGTGGTTGATGCCATGGCACAGGAACTCCAGGCTTGCAGCAGCTCCATCACCCAGGCCAGAAATCTGGACAAATAACACAGCCCTTCTCAACAGCTGCCAGGAAAGACAACATGTGACACCAAACAGGTCACCCCAGCCTGATGCAGGGAGGTCCTCTCCTGTACATATCTATCTTAAACATGCGAGGTGAGAAGATATTCAGCGGGAAGCCCATTAAACATATACATGCTCACAACTGGGCAGGTACTTTACTGAGTCAAAGCCTACAGCTGGAACACTGGACAATTTTTTCCATCTATGTGTGATCTAACCATGGGTTTCAGCACTCATTCCCTTCTTGAATTTAGATGAAAAAATAAGGGTTATTTTCCTTCCTTCACACAGCAATAGTTTGGAAGCTGAGGGTCTTATACTGTAACTCAAAAGTAGTACAAACAGCCAAAAGAGCTCAAATTTGATCCTGGTGAGTGAGGTGTAGAGCCTACAGTCTGACTGCAACTCTTCAAATCAGCTGTATCTCTGCAGGACAGCGAATTACCTTGCTGGACATGGAGCTGAACAGTAATTCTCACAAACTTACGAAGGCTCCACTAATTTTCTTTAAACCAGGATGGCTAAACCTATTTCAATAGTGTCAATATTCTTCCTAACCCAAATTCAAACTTGGTTTATAGTCTGCTTAGGCCATGCCTCAATTTCAAATATGCCTTGTATCTCTCCTCCTAAAGACCTTTAGCACCAGCCAACAATACCGTAGGTAAGATCCTCTATATTTTCTATCCATCGCTACTAACACCAGGCTTCAGGTACGTCCCAAGAAGTCAAAAAGACACCAAACAAATGAGAAGGTGGAATAGCAAATACAATACGAGAAGGGAACAAGTTAGCCCTGATTTAATTTGCAGAACCAAAAAATCTGTGGCTACATTACACCACATAGCTTGTTGCTCCTCTGCGTAGTGTTAATGCAATGAAGCTCACACCTGAAAGCAAAAGCAAGCATAGCTGGCAGCACATTCGTAACAGTTCAAACTGAAAGGGGCTCACTGAAAGATGCAAGGCAAAAATGCAGAGTCAAATTTCACCCCTTCATCTCTGATATGCCTCAGCTCAACTCCAAAATTATTCATCTGGCCTCTACTCCTGTACCAACTCTGAGGTGTTTGGGTGAAACGTAACTTTGATACGACTTTTGAAAATCAAAAGTTTGTGCTAACAGTGACATGGAAACAGGAACAATTTCAAAAGCACCCCACCTTCACAAAAAAAAAAAGAAAACCCAACAGAAATAAAAGTCTTTACCTACCTCTAGTAAATTGGACTTCCAGGTTTCTGAGTCAATTCAATGAAAATTTCAGTGAAATTATCATCCATGGGACTGCCTCTTTCTCCTTTTCTGTAGGACCAGCATAAATCCTGTGTGTAGGCCACCCCTTTCTGCCTATCCTTACACCCTTTTTCCAGCTTTATCTTCACAGCTTGCACCAGTCTCTCTGTATTATCCATTGCTTCTTCAGCGATGTCACCCCTGAGATCGTGTCCATCCTTTCTGCCACTCCTACACTCTTCTGTTTTTAGGTCATGTCCTCTCCAAGGCTCTCTTCTCCCGTTTTTCAATGTCTGTGACTTCCATGGTGGCAGTAAGAAACCAGCTTTCTGAAGAATGGCTTCAGAGGCAAACATTTACTGACACATATTTTAAGATGATTGAGACCTGCCAAGCTCTGTATACAGCTAATATGATTTAGTGGATGATCTCTGAATATAAGTTAGCACTCGTTCCTTGTCATACTCAATCGTTGTAACCATTTTTTCACCAGATTATTTGAAACAGGCTCCCTGTCTTCATGTGTGTTTTTATAGGTTTTACCACAATAGGATTCTGACATAAATCATAGTCTTGGGATCGTCAGCAATTTTGCTAATAATAACAATAATAAAGCAAAACAATTTTTTTTGCGGTAGACTAATCTCTTAAGCTATAAAAGCCTGGATTGATTACTGAGTACTAACTCGTCTTTTGTGTATGAGAAGGAAGAAATAGTTTTCTGGGCACCAAAAGTAAAAGCTCAAGTTGAAAACTCAACATGCGCAGCTAACACCAAGCCGAGGTGGACTTCCTACTGGAAGTCCATCCCCATTAGGGAATAGGAACAGAATTCAAAGACCTTGTCAAATTGGAGAAATGACCTAAAAAAACCCCATTTAATTAAAGAAGGAAAAATGCCAATTTTATAGAAGGTTAGGAATAACCAGGATGTTAAATACAGAATAACGGACATTCTGTTAAGGCAGGCGTTCTGCATAATGGAGCGCAGTTATGCAGATCAGAATCCTAAATGTTATGATGCTGTGGAATAAAGGAACAGAACACCTCAGGGTGCATGCAAATGTATACAACTGCAAAAAATGTGAAACGACCTGCTGAACCTCTTGGCCTTGATAGCATTTGACCCAGCTGTAGAACTACACGCAGTCATGAAATACCCAGGTCAAGAAAGATGTGGACCAACTGGAGAGAGTCTAGAGGAGAAGAGTGAGAATGATAAACATATAGAAAACTAAACTTGTGAAAAAGAAAAAAGAAAAAAAGGAAAGAATTAGGACTGTTTATTCTATAGAAGAGACTGAGGAAAAATTGCACATAAAAATATGTGCAATGTGAGAGAAGAGGGGAAGGAAATGAACCGTTATCCATGACAATTGTGGACAGGCAAAACCAGCGGTCCATTGAAACTGCAGCAAAGGGCCCTTTGGTGAGATATTGTGAAAAATCTCATGGACACGTTAATAAACTAATATGTTACTCGGTGCTAGTGCAGGTGTCTGAACTGGACCTTCAGATGAGGCTTATTTAGTAAACCACATGTCAGACAACGTGCATCGGACTGTCCAGTGACAGTAGGAATAAAATGCAAACCAACAAAAAACCCCTAAAGCTATTTTCTTTGGTGACACTTCAGAAAAAAAGAAGAAGTGGTTGGTTGTATGGAAAAAAAACCCTTGAAAATGAGAAACATTTTGTGCAATTCCATTAGGATTTACATCCTTTAATGTGAGATAGACTTAAAATCTATTTTTAACCAAAGAATCTTATTAAAGTAAGAAGATTGCCTGGTTTACTACTTGTAGTTGTTTCAAGCAGTGGTGGCTGATGATGCTCTTTATAAACAATAGGGAATAAATTTAAACAAGCTAAAAGATGTTTAATGTAAAAAACTGTAGCTTGAGAAAAAATATGTTGTTGTGGATTGCATATTTTACATGCAATTTATGCTGCAGTTTCTCTTCATTAACCACATCTCGCAGATTTTTCAAAGCAACAGCATGAATATTATTAACATGTGTTAAAAAATGTGTTTAAAATAATGTATAAAGCTTTGTGTTTAAAGCAAAAGTTTAGGTATAATGAACAAGGGTGTCTGTATTTTATATATCGGTTTGTATGCGTGTTGATATATAAACCAGGCTATGCGTGCACAGACACATGCAGATATATATTGCTTTAGAGTTCGTGTTTTAATTAAGCTGAACTAGACCTTAACAAGAACATCCAATTCATAATTCTCTCATTCCATTCTATAGATTCTTATTAGTTAAAGCAGATATAATCTATTCTGAAATGTGACACATAGAAATTGCTGGCATCTCCTTCTGTTGTATTTCTTTCCTTACCATTGGTTTCCTTTTACTACAGGAATCTCAGTACAAGTCTTGTAGGCTTCAGTTTTTCTCTGTGGTATTTCCCCTTTAAATCCATCTTCCAAAATTGCTTTTGCTCTCATGGTGTTTATAGAAATTATCGATAATGGCAGACAGGACTTGAAAATTACAAAAAATTAAAAACTTTAAATCTGAGCAATTGAGAATACCCAATATCATTGTGTGAATCTAGTCCCAGTAACATCTCCACTTCAGGGTATCTTTTCAGTTATAACTCTTACATACAACACCTTCACTGTCAAAAAAATGTAAATAAAATACCGGACAAAAAATAGTAGCATAATCAAACTCTAACATAATATTCTGAAGTAGCATCTTTTGACATTTAGGCATGAGTCTTTGAAATACACTCAGCATTGATTAGATTTTCTCATGCCAATGTAAAGGGGAGTATTAGGTCAACAGAGCGCTTTCACAAAGCCTATTCTACCGTCCAATGTCAAGGACTAGCCTGAACTCTTCATCAGTAGCATGCTGGGATTTGGTCTATACTAAATTTTTCAGAGAAAGTAAAAAGTGTCTGTGGATATTTTCTACCTTTCAATGAAGAAAAAGCAAGGCTTTTTTTTTTCTTTTTTTCCATTTTATTTTTCATCTAAGTGAAAACAAAACCAAGATGCATTACCCTGAAAGGCTTTCAGAGTGCCTGGATGTTAATTCTCATACACTTCAGATATTGGAATCAAGCTACATGACAAATTCTAATGATCCTTTTGAAGACACCTGTGTGGCTATACTATGTCTAGTTAGGATAACACTAGCCAAATGGAGGTTTTATAGTGATAAGTTCTTATTGATGACAAGACTCATTTTGCGATAGACATATAGTGATATATTACTTTACTTAAGCTTTATATAAAAAAATAGAAAGTAGAAAAAGTAGAAGTTAGTACAAGCAAGGAACAGAAATCATTTTATAAATGTATCACAAACAAACCATATTTTCCCTTAAAGAAGCAGGCTAAATGTAATAAAAGGCACTTAAAAGACATTAAGTTCTTATTTCAAATACCAGTAAAATCCTTCCCCTCTTCCTCCACAATTTCACCAAACTGATCCTGCGCCCTGTCTTTCTTTTCACCGTGTATTATTTGTTGGAACAGGTTTGCAGCTTACACATCTCTGCACTGACGATTATTACTCATGTATACCTGTTCACTGATTTGGCTGAATCACGGCAGCATATCATCAGCTTTCAGTGCTGCTTATTTCATCTATTGAATGTTCATATTTCTAAGTCATCCAACCATATTTCTTGGACTTGGCATAATAAGCTCATCTTCAGGAGACCATCTCCACGTTACCGCTTGATAGTTTGCATGCAATGTATGTGAAAATAGATTAAAAACTAGCTGGAATCAATTTTACCCATTTTGGCACAGACAAGTTGAGAATAACATTTGCTGACAGTAACCGCTTCACTTTTTGGACATAAAGATAGTACATGAGTTTCAGTATTTCCTTGAAGATGTGTGATGAAAGCCTAATACATCTGCAAGCTTTAGCGAGGGTCTGTTAATAAATTACATTTCCACACCGAAGATTTAGGTCTCCCAGTTTTCTCTTTCCAACAAAAACACTTGTGGTCTTGAACCATAAAAAGGCACGCAGACCAACACACTAATTCATGTCATGAGTCTTATCCTTGTTCCCTGTCCCAGCTCTCTGATAACCTGATACAGCGTTTGAGGAGCCAAAGAAGAGCACAAGGGGGGCTCTGGTTTTTGGCAGTGATTGTGACCAATTTGTACTAAATGTACTGCACCAAGCACTCACAAAAAAATAACATACAGCACTCTGTGTCACCTCTGCCCAAGTGTAATTGTGGTTTTAATTGTGGTGAAGGGACGAGTGGTGTATCGTGTGTAAATTGTCCACTTTCATCCGGTGTTGTGATGATCTTATTTCAATTTTGGTGTGGGCAATACTTTTTTGTTGATGTGAGTGAAGTTCGTGAAGGTTGCATGATGAGTGTGGACTTTAATAATCCTTAAATATGTGAATTAGAGAGGGGAGGGGAGGAATGTGTTGGGTTTGCACGGCAAGGTTTTGGTAGAGGGGGGCTACAGGGGTGGCTTCTGTGAGGAGCTGCCAGAAGCTTCCTCCATGTCCGACAGGGCCGATGCCAGCTGGTGCCAAGTCGGACCCGCCGCTGGCCAAGGCCGAGCCCATCAG